>BSBK01002987.1:1532500-1810000 GCA_027943335.1 Chamaecyparis obtusa
GAAGAGAGACACCAGAGAAAAACCCAAATATGAGCTCTGCTGAACACAGGCCCTCATCTATTAATTTATAGATAAATACATATTAAATGCAAGTCACAGATTTAGCTGGAATATTAATGTTGGACGGTGAATGGACGGTGCTTGGGAGTCAATTGACAATAATTGGCGTAATTAATTTACGCACTCAAACAAAATTCTTACTTCCTATACTTATAATAGTGAAAAATAAACACTTCAATATAGAAATGCAGAATGTATAGCAGGTGTTTCAGTGATAACACACAACCCACTTCAAAATCTTAGACAAACTTGCTAGAATTAACAACGGAAGCCATAAAGCACACATTAACACTTTCATGAGATTTACATAATGTTTAAGACAATACAGAGAGTTGTGTGGATTTCCCATAAAAGGCATGAGAGGTGGTGGGAAAACTACTAAAGATGTAACAATTTAATGCATCTCTTTGCCTGAGTTTTCCTACCAACACTCATTCGTTTTATGATCCATATAAGCTTTGCCAAATATAACATTTATCATATCTCTATGAAATGATCCATTTGGACACTTGTATTTATACAACAAAGAGGAAGACTGCCTGTTATAAGAATACTTTATTGCTACAGGAAAATGAATAAGACTCTAACGGTCCATCTTTTTTGAGTGTTTTATGGCCGAGCAAGAGATGAAACGGGATCCTTTTGGGAATGCAGGCAATTAATAGAAGTGGGCTTGAAGTAATTACAATTTCATTTTAACTCATAAACATATAAAAACGGTAGAACATTTGAGATTTTAGTCTTGTTTTTGTTGAGGATTAAGAATTAATTAATTAATTGTGTTTAAAGTCTATTATATTAAGTGATGTGTCTTTGAGTTTAGAGATAGATTGTACTCCTAGTATGGAGGAAGCATTAAACTGTTCTTTCAAAATAAGGTGTAGATTTAATTAAGGCAGGGATGTATAGCTCTTGACTACTAATGAAAGGATATTTTCAATTGTGTTATTATAAGTTAAAGTTGAAATTATAGTAATTGGTAAGAATATGGAGTGAATTTGGATGTATATTTGTTGTGCTTAACTATTGTCATGAGAATAACTCTACATTATTGCATGGATCTAAAGCTGGAATGAGTACATCTTTGATATTGATTGAATGATATTATATTAGATGGTATGATATTTATTATGTATGTGTGTAAGCTTGTATGAATTACAAGTTTCATATTCTAGATGGTAACTAGATGAGTAGCTAATGAAGTTGTAATATTCGTAACAATGATATTGAATGAGATGTTATGAATTTGTTAATTAATCACTAGAGGTTTCAATTATGTATTTATATGTATCAACATGTATTCAAGTGTTTGTAGGTTTCAGACATCGACTCCACCTGGCTCCATAGGTCTGAGCATTCCCATTTCCCTAACAATGGTTATTCAAAGAGGACATATTAGCCAATTCCCTTAAGCCTATCCTATCATACTTAGTTGAGTGCAATTTGCCTATGTTGAGATATGTTATACCCAACTACCACCATATGGTGATGTCCAATGACCTTGACCCCATGAGGAGACCATGTAAAAAGTATCTTTGTGTTATTATTCATTTCATGTGAATCTCATTACTAATATGATTTTATTATTTACTAGTGATCTTGTAGTTTAATGGTTATTTATGGTTAATGAGTTTAAATGAAATATTGGATGATTTTATATGATTAAATAATGTTTGAGTGAATGTTGGGGGTTCTGGGTTTAATTGGGGTTGAAAAGGGAATGATTTTTTTAAATTTAAAATATAATTTAATATTAAATTAAATTTTATAGTGTAAATGTTTGTTTCAATATTTGAAGAGCTAAATATGTTGTATTTGTGCTCATTACAATAGGCATTGCATAATTAGTGCAAATTGAACATTTAGGAATTAAAAATGCATATTATTATTTAGTTATTTTTAATTATTTTCAAAAAGTGAATAGCCATATTATTTTATAAAGGGAAAAGTATTGAATTTCATACTTAGCGAGATTTTTAGAGAGAAAAACCCATTCCTTGCATGATTTTTGGAAAAATAGAGATTAGAATCAATTGTGGAGGGTCTATTAGTTCAGGGGATGACAACACAAAAAATGGACACTTGTGCAAAAAAATGGACACTTACATAAAAATGGAACTAATGCATGATTGTACATGTGTCCAAAAATTGTGTCATAGTCCAACTATGTGCCGGTAACCTTTGTGGGTGCCCTTGACCAACACCTCATTTTAGTAGGGTTTCTAAGAGCTTGGAGTATTCCTCCTTAATGAAACTGGTCTAGTTTTCCGAGTTAAGTTCTAAAATTTTAGGGATATTCTTGGATGAGCCTAAGTAACCTGTATACCTTGACTAAGATGTTAGAGGACCCTTTCCCTTTACTTTTTTGAGTTTCATGGTTTAAAACCTTCCACTAGTGTAGAGTTGCATAGCGAATATTTGGCCTAGTATTGAGGTTTGAGTTTTGTACCTTTGTTTTTACTTATGTTTTATGTAAATGTTTCAAAAACAAATTATTTTGTGTGTGTTTTATCTTTTCTATAAGATTCCTTGATAGTCATTACAAGTTGGAGCGTGCATATATGTTAAATATCTTTCCACTCAAAGAATATAGCTTGCACCAACCCAATGTGTAGCTATATGAGGCACTCTCCAATTAAACACAAAAAGGGTGCTCTAATAGGAAACACAACTAAAATGATAGAGCACTCAAAATATACATACATATAGACGAATAAAAGGCCAAAATTTGTACAAAAGACGCTATAATAGTCACAAATTCTTGCAAGAAACTTGAATATTTGACCAATAATGGTTGAGAGAAAATGATAGATTTTCCCTTCTACTAAAACATATCATTTTAAATTTTTTTTACGTATATCTTGTAAATAAATTTTAAAAAATGAGAAATTATCAAATTGACTTTGTCGATAGGGATAGATTTTGGAAGCACCAAATAACTATAGTGAGGAGTTCTCTGATTGATCTAATACCATGTTGGGGTAAGTGCACAAAGTTGCTGGTCAAAAAAGTGGCCACATGAAAAAAAATCAAAATTTTACAAAACCCGTGTGGGTTATTTGAAATTCAAAATATTTAGGCTTGGAAAACCCGAGCCATGCTGAGCCTAAAATAACAATTAAAAAAAATTAAAGTTCTTCATAACCCGTGCGGGTTATGAAGATCTAAAAAAAGTTCTTCATAACAGGCACAAGTTATGAAGAACTATATATATTTTTCAACCTGTGGGCTAGGCTCATTTCTAATGCCCAGAAATGTGAGAGAGAGAGAGAGAGAGAGAGAGAGAGAGAGAGAGAGAGAGAGAGAGAGAGAGAGAGAGATGTACACACACACACACACACACACACACACACATACATATTTGTTGTGTATGTTAAGTTTATAAGCTTACATTTTTATATTTTCATAACCCATGCGGGTTCATGAGAACCAAAAATGATGCTTTTAGTCCTACATAACCTGCACGGGTTATGTATAACTTGGAGTTGTACTTTTTTTACACATAAACCATGTGGGTTATTTGACACATAGAAACACGTACAAGTTATGGCTTGGTAAGAGGCTTGGAAACTGATCCTAAGGCTTGCAAGCTCATTTTCCCTCCATTTTTGTCCCTTTACACATTTTTTTAATCTTCTAGGATGATTTCTCAACTTTGCCATCACCAGGTTTACAAATGATCAAGCGAGTATCTCTAAAATTACCACCATAATCTCACATGTCTTCTCATCTTTCTAACCATATATAAATTTTTCTATTTTTGGACAAAATTAGCATAGTAAACTATAATTTTCTTTACCAGTGTCTTGACAATACTCATAACCATATGTCTACCATTTTTTTAATAAATTTTTATCTACTTGACCAAATTCAAAATAAATTTCATATTATTGTTCTACACTTGATTCTATACACCTTTAAAAAAATTTGTATTTCTAATTATTTTGATGCAAGTTATGTTCAATGCATGAACATGTACAAGATTTTCAGAATGTGGTCACTTCAAAAAATCATAAAAAAAATACTCAACATAAAACTACAAAAAAATACACAACTTCTATATCTCACTCTTACCTATCATTCTACTAAAGGGTTTTGCAAAATACTAAATCTAACTATATCTTTTGTGAAGCGCACATAAACAACTATGTATGTTTTTCTGAAAAAATTAGGAACATTTTTTCATGCGCGTCAGGTTTCACCCTCTTAATCTTATCCATTTAAAATTTTTTTTAGTAGTTTAGAAACTAGATTCAAAGTACTATGATTCTTATTCTTTACACATTTTATAATTTTGAGTGCACTACCCTTGAATTTCTCTTTGTAGTTTAGGTTTATCTAATTTTAGAAAAAAATTGGCCACTTATTCTCCCCTTTTTTCACACCATCTTGTTTCACTTACCCGTTGGAGAATCCAAGATCCAAGAGACACAACCAATTAATTATCAACATGGTTATACACCATAAACATTCCAAATAACTATCATAAACATCAAATAAGAAAAAAGCCACAAATGTGAATTACATAATCAAATGAGAACACTCTAATATATACAACATGGGTGTGATGTGATCCTCTTCCAACTCAGGGCAATAAACTTATCCCCCTCATCAAGGTCTCATTTTTAGGCTAAACCAGTTTAACCTATCTCTCTGCCCTCCCAAATCCATTTTTGTTTACAAGGCCCTTATTTCACAGTCCCCTCACCTACTAGCATCATTGATATGCTAGGGAAAAGTAAAAACAAAGGTATCATGCACCAAGGAGCCCTTAAAATTTTCTCTCATCTTGGCACTCCAAACATCTTGAATTATGATATACACGCTCCTAATGCTTGCATGAAATGGAAAGAATCCATGTTTTCCAACTCCAAAAGGAAGGGAAAAAAATCCTTCCCCTCAACCAAGAAAACTAAATTCTATGTCCAGGAGGTGTACAATGAAGATGAGGATGAGGTGGAAGAGGATCATATCACCCCGCCTAGATCTAATAGATTGGCCACTAGGTTTGCATAGAAAGGAAAAAAAATGTCGGTTGATTATGATTCAAAGGAAAACATTGAACATGGGCCAAAAACTTGAGAGGGAAAGTGAGAAGAACAATAATATAGAGTGTCAAGACAATGAGGATGATGTTAATGGTAGCTCAGATAAGTCTTGTTTAATAAATTGACCCACAATTATGATGGGGTGAAGGAGGGACCCGTTGATCTTGCTATAGACATGCTACCAAATGAGGATTTAATCCAATTTTCCTTAACTCCAACTTGACTTTTGCATCAGTCTTGGCTAACCTATAGAGTGAGGTGGATAATCTAAAGAACAAATTAATTTCAAAATGGAATAAAAATTGGTGAGCATTTCTAGGTTTAGCCTTCAGGTGTTGCACAACTCTGCAACTTCCTTGTGCCTACTTCAACATAAAATACTTGGCGATCTGATGGGTAGGATGAAGGAAATGAAAAGGATTTGTTTAAATTCTTCACAAAAGATTGAACACATGTGCTACACTATTTAGGTTGCGACATCAGACCCTCTCATAATTCCTAATTACTAGTTTGTTGGGGCTTTGACCCCCTACCCCTCTCGGGTTTTTTGGAATATTTCACTTGTTAGCATGGTTGTCTTGCTAGACTCTAGTTCATTTTTCTATGTTTTTGTTTGTAGGAGTAGGATTTTGGTATTTTCTTTTATTTATGATAGTACTTTGTACTATTGTGGTCATTTTGAGGGTTATAGGTCTCCTAACTACAACCTATGGTTACTTCCTTTACTAGTTCTATTCTAGGCTTCTTTTGATGTTTAGCCATTGTTAATGTGACATGTTTTTATTCCCTCAGGATATGGTTTTGTAAGGTTCAACACCCTTTTTGTTTTTCTGAATAATATAAAAAACATGGGTGTGATGTGAGATGGTTCAAACCAACTATGACTAACCATCAAATGTGAATGCCACACATGTACCTGTATGAAGTGTGATGGATAAATGTCTCTAACCTACCTTAAGTTGAGGAGCGAATATCTCCAACCTATAATGAGGTGATATGTCTAAGTGAATAACCTCATGTGTCCACATGTAGTGAGAAAAAAATATGTTTATAACCTACCTACATAGCGAACTTAATATCTAATGTCAAGGTGAAGTTGGACTAAGCCACTAAGTGTGACTTAAGCCTAGGTAAGGGTTAGGAAAACTATTCACTTTAATAATTGTATGGTCTTGTACTATCCTAGAAAGTTAGTACCCATATTTGGATGCTTTAGTAGTGTGTATGGTTGAATGTGGACCTCTAATCCAACTACACACACAACATAGTCATTACTCACACAATTGAATTATGAAAGAGAGTATTGATTACTTGATTCAAAATCCATGGTGAAGCAACTTGTTGCCTCCTATGTAGACAGGGTGTTTGATTACTCTCAGAACGAGAGCCCAACAACCATTAGACCAGTGCTACAATGGAGGATTTGAAAGCTATGAAGATAATCAAATTGAAATTAATCTAGAATGAAGTGCAATTAATCTAAGAACTTGAAAGAAATATGAGATTAAACTATGAGCAAGTAAGCAAACTAATTACAATGAAGATGCCATATTAAACTAAATGGAATTAATCTAAATATGCAATAAAATCTTGATAATATGAAATTGAGACAAAAAATTGCTATAGTTTAGTTACTCTCAAAATTGCTCTCTTTTGAATGAAGAATGAGCTTTATTAAATAGACAAGCCCGAGGAGAGAATGAAGAGGTTCTTGATTTGAAACTCCTGATTCTTCATTCCCAATTGAGACAAAAAGGCATGAATTACATAATTAAAAGAATGTTTATTGCCACATAAGGGTGACCATTTGAATAATTTGAATTATTAATTAAAATAAAGGTGTCCATTCAAATAACATGTAATATTAATTCCTTTTTATGTATATTAGCCAAATGGGGTGGGTTTAATTTAATTTAAAGCACTTAGGACTTTAGAATTAAATTAATTTATCATAGGGGTAATTTAGCTAATAAAAGTCGAAGACTTTAGGAATTAATTATAATATTTGATTAATGCAATTTAAGGTTTTTGCAATTGACATCAAGTCGAATTAAGTCAGGTAGCAGAGAGAAAATTGCCTAGTAAACTAGGACTTTGATGATGTAAAATTGATGAAAATGCACCAAAATTGATTGAATTTATTAGGTGCCAATTTTGGGGTATTACATTTGCCCCTCTTTGAATTGATGTGTGAACATCGTGTTGATTCAAAGAATAGTCTAAAGTGACAGATGACAAGAATTTTTGGAGGTCTAGGTTAGGATGCCAAGACATCGAACAAATCAAAGCATGATTTTCTGAAGTCCACGTTAGATTGCGAAGACAACTGTCTTGAGAGAAGATGAGAATCGGGGTTAGATTGCCCCAATACCCAAAATGAGATTCAGATGCAGACTTAGGACTGTCTCCATAATCAGGGTTAGATTGCCCCAATACGAAGCTTAGCCCTATGAGACTTGGGTTAGATTGCCTAGATAACAGTCTAAAAGAGATTTCAATAGCTATCTCCAGAACAAAGATTGACTCCCAGGAATTAGGGTTAGATTGTCCCAATACCTAATAGCTTTCAAGAACCATCTCCAGAACGAAGCTTGATCCTCGAGGATCTAAGCTAGATTGCTCAGATACCTAAAAGATAGATGACTAGATAGAAAGATGTGAGGCACGAAGATGCCCCTAGTGACAAGATGCCTCAAGTGGTGAGGACTTTGATTCAGATTAGACTAAGATAAGACTGGTTTGACAAGATTCAAATGATGTAATCATCCAAGCGAGGATTGGACACTTGTGCAGCCACGATGAAACCAAGACAAAAGATGAGAACCTTTGATGAACATAAAGCAATCAAGAGAGCACCAAGATATTGTCTCAAAATGAAAACTTAGAATGAAAGATGCAAGCCTAAGCTAAATGCAAGCCTAGAATGAATGGATGCAATTCCTAGGACTTGGTTGTTGGACTCACCGTATTTATCATCATAGAGTTCATTTAGGCATGAGACAATCGCAAGATGCTATTCAATTCTCACTAACATTGCAATCATGAGAATATGAATATGACATAAGTCTTAGATTTGTCAGAATGAGATATAAGCATTAAGGCACAAGAAGCCAGAATGACCTGAACACCTATTCCTTTTGATTAAGCAAGTTAACATAAGCATCGAAGCATAATTGCTAGAATGACTTGAATGTTGCTTGTGAACAAACACACTAGACACTTGAGAGTTCCTTCTTTTGCCAAAGATTTCTCATAGTGACCCTTCACTTAGTAGGACGAGTGTTAGCAATTTTATTTGTAGCAGAAAGAAGTCACTCAAAATAGACAAGGAGAAGAACCAACCTCATCAAAGTGTCCATATAAAAGGAGTCAAGGTACGCATGGCCATCCAATATGAGATGAAGGCTCTTACAGATGGAGACCCCTCTTATGTGAATTCATTAGATCATTGGAACTAAACCAACAAATAGAAAGCAAAGAAAAGATCATGCCCCCAATCTTCGCGTTTCTCATTAAAAAAAAAGACATCTTAGATTCACTCGAGGGGAAATGATAAAGAAAAAAAACAAAAAAGCAAAGGAAAAGCTCAACATGCTTCAAAGAAACACAAAGTTAGTTTTAGTTTCAGTTTACGTTTGTGTTCGAGCGGATTGAAGTCGAGTCAGAAGTGTACAACATTCAAAGTCTCAACGGGATAGCAACAACAGGCAGATACAGTGAGAACCACTGGTGATCGTCGCAAGAGATGAAGTCTCAGGAAGATATTGAAGCGTGGAGCAAGTATCAATAGGAAAATGTAGTGAGAACCACTGGTGACTGAAACGAGGAAGATTATTGAAAGAGAATAAAGCATGAGCGAAACATCAGCAGGTAGACACAGTGAGAACCACTGGTGACTAATGTAAGGAAGAGATCCCAAAAGAGAGATGTTTGAACAAGAGCTAGGTATTAGTAGGTAGGCACAATGGGAACCACTGGCAATCGATACATGAGAGATCCTCAAGGAGAGAAATCTCAAAAGTAGCTAGGCATCAGCAGGCAGACATAGCGAGAACCACTGGTGACCAATGCACAAACAAAAACTTCTGAAAGCGATAGGACAATGCCCCCTAGACCAGGAAGGTGCCCCCAAGTGTAACCAGTTCCAATCCATGAAGAGTCGAGGAAAATCTTGAAGACAACTGAAAGAAAGAGCATGAGCTAGCAAACTAAAGCAGGAAACGAACTAAAGCAGGAAACAAACTAAAAGCAGGAAACCAACTAAAGCAGGAAATGAACTAAAATCAGGAAACCAACTAAAGTAGGAAAAGTGGGAAAGAAAACTAAAGCAGGAAAGCAAGAGCCAAATGGGGCTGAGATCAGATGTAGCTTCAAGAAACAAGAGGTGCCTATTTACCAGGTTTTCACCATCTTGGCAGAGATTCTATTTTTGCTACCATGACACCCATTTACCAAGTTTTCATCAATGGCACATTTTTTCTCTTTTTCAATTTTTTTGTACTTTTCTCTTTTTTGATTTTTTTTGTATTTTTGAATATTTCATTTTTTTGTATTTTTTTTCAATTTTGTATTTTTTTGATTATTATCAAGGTGCTTGTTTACTAGGTTTTCACCAAGATGATAGATACATCAAAGCGCCTGTTTACCAGGTTTTCACTAAGATGATCATTTTTTTCAGCACATTTTGTAATTTTTAGAATTTTTTGTAATATACCATTTTTAGGATTTTTTCAGGACCAATAAGTATGTACATGAGCATACAAAAAATGCCTCAGTTGAAAAATTTCTTCAAGTGAAGAGTGTTGATAGGCTCTTTGAGCTGTTCTCCTTCAGTGGTGGAGAGTCAATAAGTGCCAGACCCAAATGTTGCAGTAATGACATACAGACCAAGCCAGTTTGGTTCAAATTTCCCTTTCTAGACTCACTGCTGCTGATTCTTGGGATTTTCTCTCAGGACGAGATCACCCTCTTGGAATTTTCTTTGTCTGACTTTCTTATTGTAGGCTTTAGACATCCTCTTTTGGTATGCTCTTAGATGATCAAATGCCACCTTCCGACGTTCATCAAGTAACTCAAGCTCTTGAAGCTGAGATATTCTATTTTCTTCATCAGTGATGAGGCCTCTCAGAGAGATTCACAATGTTGGAATCTCGACCTCAATAGGCAATACTGCATCTACTCCATAAAGAAAGGAAAAAGGCGTAGCCCCTATTGGAATTCAGATACTTGTTCTGTAGGCCCACAAAGCTGGATTAATCTGGAGATGCCAATCTCTACCAAATTTATGAACTGTTTTGTGTAAGATTTGGAGAATTGTCTTATTAGAAGCTTCTACTTGTCCATTACCCTGAGGATAATAGATATATGACCAATGCTGAATGATTCTAAACTGGGTGCATAAGTCCCTCAGGTCCTTGTTCTTGAATTGTCCCCCATTGTCAGTGATAATGGATGAGGGTACGCCATATCTACATATAATATAGTTCAGTATGAACATAGCCACAAACTTGCCATCAACTATAGCCAGAGGCACTGCCTCAACCCACTTAGTAAAATAGTCAGTAGCTGTGATGATAAACTTATGTCCTCTTGAAGAAGAAGCATGTATCTGACCCACCAAGTCAAAGGCCCACTGCTGAAATGGCCAGAAACTGATGAAAGGAATGAGCTCCTTAGTAGGAGCATGGATCAGATTTCCATGAAATTGGCATTATTTGCAAGTCTTGGCATATTGAACAACTTCTTTTTCCATATCCGGCCAGTAGTAACCAGCTCTAATAAGTTTCTGAGCTAACGTCAGGCCACTAGAATGAGACCCACAAATACCTTCATGTACCTTAGCTAGCACACATTTGGACTCATTAGGTTTTAGACACCTAAGGAGGGTACCATCTAGACCCCATCTATACAAGTCATTTGCTATGATGACATACCGTGAAGCAGTACAAATTAGGTGATGCTTTTCATTTCGGGTATAGGTGTCTGGAATGATTTGGTCATGAAGGTAGGAAAAGATGTGTTGGTAGTGAGATGAATAATGTCCAATGACCGAATAGATCATTCGAGATTCAGGAATATCATAGGCAGGGTAGTGTAATGCCTCCACTAGGAATTCATGTCTGAAGTCATTCTCTGGCATTTGTAACATTGAAGCAAGAGTGGCCATAGCATCAGCTACTTTATTGTCTATCCTTGGAATTTCCTGGAAAGAAATGTGTGCAAAATACTATTTGAGATCATCCACCATTCTTTTGTAAGGTACTAGCTTTTCATCTTTTGTTTGGTAGACATCATTAACTTGGTTGATGGTTAATTGAGAGTCTCCAAAGACCTTGAGCTCATCCACATGCCAGTCAATGGCTATCTTCATGCCGTTAATGAGAGCTTCATATTCAGTGATGTTGTTTGTGCAGGGAAATAATAATTTGTAAGCTTTTGGCAATGAGTATCTTTGAGGTGTAATAAATAGAATGCCTGCACCTGATCCTTGCTGAGTAAATGATCCATCAAAGAACATGCTCCAAGATTGGTGTGTGAGAAGCATGATGGGTTCAACTGGAAATTTAATATTCAAAGGCTGGTGATCTTTCAGAGGAGCTTCAGCCAACTGATCAGCAATAGCTTGTCCTTTAATAGCTTTTCTTTCCACATATTCAATGTCAAATTCACTAAGTATCATCACCCATTTTGCTAATCTACCCGTGAGGGTAGCCTTGCTCAATAAGTACTTTAGTGGATCGATTTTCACAATAAGCCTTGTACTATGAGTGAACATATAATGCCACAACTTCTGAGAAGTGAATACTATTACCAGAAAAGCCTTCTCAATGATAGAATAATTCATTTCATAAGCCACCAATGTTCTACTGATATAATATATAGGTCTCTCTTTGTTGTTCTAATCTTCTTGAGCTAGGAGGGCACCCAAAGATGTGTTTGTGGCTGAGATGTATAGTATAAGAAGCTTCCCATGAATAGGAGGCATTAATATAGGTGGATTAGCAAGATACTATTTAATTTGAGTGACTCCCCTGTCACATTCTTCATTCCATTCATAAGTCACACCCTTATGCAAAGTTTTGGTAAACGGTTGTGACTTGTCGGCCAACTATGAAATCAAACACTGAATAGATTGTAGCCTTCCCTATAATCCTCTCTTTTGACTGATGTTCTTGGGTGGAGGCATGTCCATAATAGCTTGCACTTTTTCAAGTTCAACTTCTATGCCTTTAGCTGAGATGATGTGACCCAAGAGTTTCCCGGAAGTGACACCAAATGCACACTTTTTGGGGTTAAGTTAGAGACTAAATTATTCCATGCGATCAAGTATAGGACCCAAATCTATGAGATGAGTTCTTTGCTACATGCTTTTGGCTAAAGTATCATCCACATAATACTCCATCATTTTATGCATCATATCATGGAAAATAGTAGTGACAGCTCTCTGATATGTTGCTCCAGCATTCTTAAGCCCAAAAGACATAACATTCCAGCAAAAGGTGCCCCAGGAACATGTGAAGGCAATCTTTTCTTGGTCTTCTAGCTCAATTTTTATTTGATTATAGCCAGAAAAGCCATCCATCAAGGAATACATCTCATATCCTGCTGTCATGTCTACTATCATATCAATATTAGGAAGTAGGAAGTCATCTTTTGGACATGCCTTATTGAGATCCCAAAAATCTATACACACACGAATGGATTTATCATGTTTGGTGACCGAAACAATGTTTGAAATCCACTCGGCATAGTCAATAGTCCTTATGAAACTAGCCTTAAGAAGCTTCTCTAGCTCTACTTTGACCAAAAGTGCCATGTGTGGATGCATTTTTCACAGCTTCTGTTTAATAGGTTTGATACCTGGTGCAATGGACAAATGGTGCATGATTAGATTAGGGTCTAATCCACGCATGTCGAAGTAAGTCCATGCAAAGTTTATTTTCTTGCTTTGAAAGAAGTTAGTGAACTCTTCTTTTTCTTTGGCAAACAATGATTGTGCTAGATGAATAATCTGTGGAGCAGCCTTTGTACCCAAATTTATTGGCTGTGTCAGTTCAATCAATACTGATGACCTCTCTTGAAAGTGGTTCGGAAGCATATCAAGTATCTCATCCTTGGGTGCCTCAGAGAGGTTTTCACCCTCGGATGTCTTTTATTTTTACTATTTTTGGCTCTGATACTACCACAAAGTGGTTTTCACCATCAGAGCATCTATTTTTTCTTCTTTTAATTTTTTGACTAAGATACTTAATATCCACCTCTGTCATGCTAACACTGCTTTCATTGGTGGAGGAAATTATAGGTTCAATAGCATGGAGGTAACAGGCTAGATCATAATCATTCTGGAATGTTAGGACTTCATTGGATGTTAAAGGGGAGTTCTAGTTTATTAGATCGGGATGATGGAGTGAAAGAGTAGTAGTGACTGGTTCAATCACGTTCATAGTATAGCCATCAAAAGCATGGACAAGCAAGTCAAGACCCAAAGCAATCTCATCTGAAGGAGTGTTTGAATCCCTATAAGACCTTATGTCAGAAGTAGAGGACACGTTAACACTAGTGGCATCTAATTCATGCGGCCTAATGCTAGAACCTTCACCTACTTCGAGAAGTCTTTCATTCAAGTGAACAATATCTATGTCTACATCATAAGTAGCATCAGATAAAGAGTCAAACTCATATTCATGTGAGTCAGTAGTTGATGTGGGAATTTCATTAGTACTAGCTTTATCACCTAACTCATCTTCATTCCTTGTGGCATTTACAACTTGCTGAAGTTGTTCTTGTTCAAGATACTTTTGAAAATGTGGCAGCCTATATTGTTCACTTGGAAAATTGGGATCATCATTCAATGTTTCTTTCCATTGCTCATATGTGAATTGATGCACTAAAGAGGTTTTATCAGAATCAACGTTAGTCTCAATCTCTACCATATGGACAGGTATGATAGGCTCATCAGGTTCTGCAAAGAGTGTAGCAAGTTTAAGAGGAATAGAATATGGAAATGTGTCTTCATCAGAGTTGGTCTCTAGATTTAATTCTAGAGTGGCATCTTAAATTTCTTGTTCAAGTTCAAGTTCAAGAGCTGACACAAATTTCTTGGTCCCCCAATGAAAGGGAGTCTTTTTAAAGCCTAAGACAGTAGTATCTTTTGTGTGGCAACCTGAAGCTTCAATGGGCTTTAGCAGACCATTGTCATTCTTTCCTATAGGACCACTCCCCTTACAGCCAAAGCACTTCATGATCTTGATAGCTTCATTTTATGGCACTTGTTCTAAGTCTAGAGGTGGAGTAGCTGTTTTAGCTGTTTCTTTTCCCTTATAGATCCGAGCTCTCATAGCTCTTTCTTTGTCCTTGTCTTCTAAAGGCGTAGAGGCCCGCACAAAGGCACCATCATAAAATATTTGAGGAGAAGCATTAGAAAGTTTTTTATTCTTGGAAGGTCTCCCATAAGAGCATGGAGATAGAGGAAGAGCAGCCAGTGATAGCACATGTTCAATTCGGTATTCTCCCATGCCTATTTCCTTAAGTCTCAAAGTTTGTTCCATTTCCTTCAACTTAGCATCATAAAACTTAGTGGATTCTCTATTAGCCAGAACAAAGCTATCTGTAGATTGCGCAAGAGTGTTGCAAGAGTAATTGGTATTAGCAGGTACAGTGACTTCTGCCCCATGAAATGGAAACTTAATGAATTTATGGTATGTGGATGAAATAGCATGCATCTCATGAATCCATGGCCTACCCAACAAGATATTGTAGGCAAGAGGAATGTCAAGAACTTGAAAAGTAACATCTCTTTCAACAGGTCCTATGTGGATAGGTAGCACAACTAAGCCTTGGGACTTGCGTTCTTCCTCATCATAAGCTTTGATGGTAATCTTTTTGTGGGAGTCTATACAATTCTCATAATAACCTAGCTGAGTGAGCAGTTTAGCAGAACAAATATTAAGACCAGCGCCATTGTGTATAAGCACTTGGTGGATGCATTTAGGGCCTATCATGACCTATATGTGCAAAGGAGTGTTATCTGGATGACTCAAAGATTGATCATCTTCTTCAGAGAAGGATAGATAGTGAGGTGAGGTCAAATGACCCACCATAGATTGGAACCGGTTGAGATCAAGATCCTTGGGAACATTTGCCTCGGTGAGGGCTTTATCCAAAATTTGCCTATGAGCAAGTGAGATCTTCAACAACTCAAAAATGGTAATCTGAGCATTGGTTCTCTAGAGTTGATCTAAGATACTATAACTAGCTGAGCTAGATGTAGGAACAAATTTCGTGTTCTTGTTGGTAGGACCAACATCAATCTTATCTACAATTTGCTTCGGAGCGGATGTGGAAGTATCGGGTCTCTTATCCATAGTTTGTTTCGGAGTGGATGTAGAAGTATCAGGACCTTTCAAAACAACTCTTCCTTGTGACCGAGTGACAACATTAGCATAGTCTTGAGGTTGTTCAGATTCAGAGGAACGAGATGCAGAACTACACAAGATAAAAGGAGTCTTAGATTTGGGAGCATCGCCACTCCCCTTGGAAGTGATCACGTCATAATACTCTATCTCAACAGGTTCGATCATACCAATAGCATTGTCATAATTAGTGTACGTGTAATTGACTTTAGCATTGGTATTCTTGGCGTTTGAAGACTCACCCTTCTCATGAGGAGGGCAGGGATCCTTAAAAGTTTGATGGTCTGAATTATTATTATGGTTCTCCACAAGGATGTCACCATTGTCAATGAGATCTTGAACTTTATGCTTCAGTTGGAGACAAGTAGAAGTTTTATGACCAATGTTTTGGTGATAGTCATACTAAGCATTATCATTCCACCAATGAGGTCATGGTTGTGGGTCATAAGTACACTTTTCCAAAGGAGTAAGAACTTGATTCTGTATAAGAGTTTTATAGACCACATCAAGAGGCTCTCCCAAAGAGGTGTATTCATGCTTGGGTCGAGAGGCCCAAAGTTTGTTCTTAGCAAATCTTGAAGTTTGTTGATTATTCATTGTGGTTTTTTCGATAGCCTTAACCACTTGTATACTAGAAGTAAGATTAAAAATAGGATTTGAAGGTTTCACGGTAACATTATCCACCACTCCAACATTTACTACATCCTTGTTCTTATTGACAGTCTTTCCTTTATCCTTGTTCATGGAGAATCCTTGTTTATTTTCCTTATTCAAAGTTAATTCTCCCTTCTTAACCATAAAGGCCTTTATTCACACTGCTTGTCTGATCATGCTATCAAAAGTTAGAGGAACTTGTAACTGCACTTGGTATCTGAAGTCTGGGACAAGATTGTCCAAGAAAATGTTGAGTCTCTCGGACTCTGGTAGCTTGTGAGGACACCTTGTACATAATTGTCTCCACCTTTGGAGGAATGTTAGGAAAGGTTCTCCTTGTTGCTGTTTTAAATTGCAAAGATCCCAGATGTTGACCGGATGCTGAATATTATGCGAGTAATGTTGGAGAAATAGATTAGCCATTTCGTCAAAAGTCTTAATGCCAGTAGGAAATCTAGAGAACCATTCCATAGCTGGTCCACCCAAACTATGAGGAAATAAGCACATAAGATATGTTTGATTGTGCATAAATTCCATAGATAATGTGCCAAACTCCCTTAAGTGATCTTGGGGATCAATTGCACCCAAGTATTTGTCATTTTTAGGGAGCTCTACACCTCTGGGTGGCATATGTAGACTTCTATCAAAAGGGAAAGGACAAATACTTTCCATCATGAATTATTCAGTGGGTTTGTCCTTATTCTTCACAAGTTGACTAATCTGATCTTGCATGTCTTGGACCATCTTTTGCAACTTTGCAGTGTCAGTTTCTTCTTCCTTGGCTATGAGTGTTTCAACTTGATAGTTTGGGGGTAACTTGGCCCCTTGTTTAGGTAACTCAAGGAAGTATTTTTCTTTCTCCTCTAGGAGAAGGATCTCCATCATTTTACCAAGACTCTTATTAGCTTTGGCAGCATTTATATCCTGTTGAGTTATCACATCATTTTCATTCCCAAGAATCTCATAAATGCTCAGAATCTAATCTTGTTGTTGATCATCTTGGTTTTGATCGAATGGAGGAGGGCAATAGAAATATGCGGGTTGTTAATCACCTTGAGGCTTGTTTCGAGATTGATCATCATTGTCAGAATGATTTTGGTCATGTTGAGATTGACCATGAGGCTACTCATTCCAAGGTTGAGCATGACGTTGGTCATTAGAAGATTGACCATGATACTAATTATTTTGAGATTGATCAAAAGTTTGACTGTACTTGCCCGGTTGGAAATCAAACAGATCTCCCATCTTGTTGTAGGCTTGCGTAGTACATGAAGACTCAGTAAAGTGATATGAACAAGATCGAAAGGGAATGGCTAAGGTAACCTTTGGTGAATGAATAGGATCAAAAGATTTAACAAATTCAGGCGAGAAGATGTCATCAACAGTATCACTAGGTTCAATGATAGGACTATTATTAGTAGGATCAATAGGTACGATAATAGGATTAGTCCGAGGAAGAGGCCTCTCAACATTATGAAACAATGAATTGTTTTGGAAGAATGAGTTGTCTTGACCCTGAAATGAGAAACCAGGTTGTGCTTCAAACAATGGATTAAAACAATCTTGGAACACTGGAGGTGATGGTTGAGAAGGACTATCTTTCAAAGTACTCAACGAAGAATTTGAGGATCCCTCACAAAGTTTAGATTTCGCAACAGATTCGAGATGATCTATTTCTTGATTAGGAGGTCCGCTTCTACCTTGACTAGTATTCTGAATGGGATAAGTCTTGCCGCTTCTAGTCATGATAGTCATAGATGAAGATGAAATGAGAGAAGACTCAGGATAATGCTAGACTCTATCTCTAAGAACAATGCAAAGGAGATAAAGGCTAGAACAACCAAGATGCTAAATGAACTTGGTATGAATCGTGAGGAGTATGGCTAGAACAAATGAGATAAGACTATCGCAACATGAGGTACAAAAGGCATACAGAGATAAGGTAAACCAATGAGAGACAACACAAGTCAAAGAAAAGATCGATCGATTCCCAACTCGAGACAACCAGTTTCTGACAGTGAACGACATGAAAACTAAAAAATAGACCTTAGAGAAAAAGCAAATCAGATAAAAAGCCAAACAGTCAATGAAAAATAGGTCTTTGTTTTTTAAAATTGGGATACAGTTTCATGCGAGAGAGTACCAGGTTGCGCGAGAAAACACCAAACCTCGTGTGAAAGAACAAATTCTCGCACGAGAAAGTGCTCTGAAAAAGTAAAACTTCGCATGGAAAAAAATACAATGTCTGACAGTTTGACACAGTTTTCAAGGTAAAAGTTGAATTCTGAGATACAACCTGAATTGATGTCTGACAAAAAATCCAGTTTCCTGACAGGTTTGAAGAACAATTTAGTCAACAATCTCATTTTGAGGTTTCAAGCATTTTTTTAAAGACACAAAGGTTTAGATCAAACAGTTGTGATACAAGAAGTAGTCATTAACAGACCTATCAAGGACAAAGCAACTTGATAGCATTGGGGGAGTCTTTGTTTGATAATGATTGGACAATGTTTAAGACTCGATAACAAACACATAGCTTATCCCTACCAAAAAAATGGTGAGAAGACAAAGCCTTTGCCCCATTGCTTATGCGCATATGTGCACCTCACACAGCCGTGTCACCCCCTAGAGGGCGCCCATGTTTTTGGTCTTTCCAAGGAATCAATAGTATATGTTCAAAGGTTACCCTTGTGGCATGGGCCAGTGTCATATACCACCTTCAAGCATCCACGTGTATGCCTATGATGGGAATCTATGGGAGAGATTCTTCCCCCTCCCTGCACAAAGATTATGACTCCTTTCGGAGGTGAATCGGGTAGGCCACTAGCTAAGGAAAGTTTTTAATAGGCTTTCGTTCATACTAACCTTTGATGCCCCTAATACAGGGTTGAGGCCTCGCAACCACACCAACACTTGAAAGTTGTACACCCCCGCAAGCAGGGCTAGGAGCGACACTACTCAGTACAACAATCAAGGCCTTCTCAAGATGATAGTCAAAATCATGAGAAGGAAGCTAATATGGCTTTGGAGTCTTTAGACTCAACAAAGTGTTCTTTATTAAAGTGAGGTGGAATCATTGGTGAAAGGTGCGTACTCACTTGGGTTGTTCCTAGAGGTTCAACTTCTGGCAGGCCCTCTAAAGGTGACACAACTTGGATTAGATCCGAGGGTTTGATTTTTTGTTTCTCTCAAAGAGAGAAGAGCATACTTCTCTACCTCATCACTTCACCCAAACACATCAAGAAAATTCATCACCAAGTTAGCTTCACTTCACCAAATCTACAAGCTTTTGCATTTCTGGTTCTCTCAGAGAGAGAAGAGCATAATCCCCTGGCAAGTAGAAGTGTTAAAGATTCACTACCTTTCTCCGCTTTCCCAAGAATCTATCATATTAGTAGGATCATTGGATTTTCGGGTTCATTCATGGTCATCACCTCCATGTAATGAAGAGCCAAATTCCCTACCCACTATCAAAATTTTCAAGAAATTTTAACGGAGCCCTATTTAGACTATGTGAATGAAAGCAATAAACAAACACAATGTTTTATGAGAGATCTTTGACTATCGTCCTACAATCAAACCATTAGCATGTTTTATGTTCTTTGACAAACATCTTGCAGAAAACTGTTATGCTGTGAAAAGAAAAAAGAAATGGAAATTGATAGCAAACATAAACTGTTAGAAATCTGGAGTAGAAAACACAGACTAGAAATTTTTAAAAATTGGAATCAAATCTCGTGCGAGGAAGTACTCCATAGCGCGCAAGAAAGCACAGGGTGCTACGCGAGGATGTAAAAGTTCACATGAGAGTGAAACTTCATGCGGTATGCACTAGATTCTCACACGAGAATTCGTACATAGGAAGTATAGATGCATGACAGAGTTCAAATTTCCTGTTAGAAAAATCAAGAATGAGATCAGAAATTGATCTTTTCCGCCCCACGGTGGGTGCCAAAAATGTGTATGGTTGAATGTGGACCTCTAATCCAACTACACACACAACATAGTCATTACTCACACAATTGAATTATGAAAGAGAGTATTGATTACTCAATTCAAAATCCATGGTGAAGCGACCTGTTACCTCCTATGTAGACGGGGTGTTTGATTACTCTTAGAACGAGAGCCCAACAACCATTAGACCAGTACTACAATGAAGGATTTGAAAGCTATGAAGATAATCAAATTGAAATTAATCTAGAATGAAGTGCAATTAATCTAAGAACTTGAAAGAAATATGAGATTAAACTATGAGCAAGTAAGCAAACTAATTACAATGAAGATGCCATATTAAACTAAATAGAATTAATCTAAATATGCAATAAAAGCTTGATAATATGAAATTGAGACAAAAAATTGCTATAGTTTAGTTACTCTCAAAATTGCTCTCTTTTGAATGAAGAATGAGGTTTATTAAATAGACAAGCCCGGGGAGAGAATGAAGAGGTTGTTGATTTGAAACTCCTGACTCTTCATTCCCAATTGAGACAAAAAGGCATGAATTACATAATTAAAAGAATGTTTATTGCCACATAAGGGTGACCATTTGAATAATTTGAATTATTAATTCAAATAAAGGTGTCCATTCAAATAACAAGTAATATTTATTCCTTTTTATGTATATTAGCCAAATGGGGTGGGTTTAATTTAATTTAAAGCACTTAGAACTTTAGAATTAAATTAATTTATCATAGGGGTAATTTAGCTAATAAAAGTCGAAGACTTTAGGAATTAATTATAATATTTGATTAATGCAATTTAAGGTTTTTGCAATTGACATCAAGTCGAATTAAGTCAGGTAGGAGAGAGAAAATTGCCTAGTAAATTAGGACTTTGAAGATGTAAAATTGATGAAAATGCACCAAAATTGATTGAATTTATTAGGTGCCAATTTTGGGGTATTACAAGTAGGCCCCATTTTAGTGATTTTGAGATTTGATGTTTGTTATGCTTGATCTTAACAACTTGATTCCTCTTTTCTCACTTCTTTTCCACCATCCTAGCAACTAGTTCAAATCTGGGATCAAAATACTAGGTATAGGATGGCTTGTCCATTCTCTAATGAGGTATAGAACAACTCAGTTGTTTTAAGGTTTTTGGCCCAAATTTGATACGAATCCCTATGTTGGGGTGTCAATAGAAAAATAGATCTCGTGGTCAACCTGGGTTATTTGAATCCCAAAATGATGGATGAGGCATAAAAAATCCTATCTATACTCATTTTTCATATCATAACTACACTTAAGCTATCAAGTGCAATTAGGAGATCAAGAGAAATTGAACAATCAGAGTCAAAATTTGAAGGAAAGCATCCAAGATCTAGTTTCTCCAATTCATTCAAATCAATTACAAGGAAATATTTTCCATCGAAGAAAGTTTCTCTCCCATGATGGATAAGTAGAGGATCTCTTAATCAAGAAAGGAGATCATTCCTTCCATTTGCATTCATCTCTCCTTCATTGTAAGCGATTATCTAGCATATCTACATTGAAGATCTAGAAGTGGCACTCATAGATCCATGCATTTGTGAGGGCATCCTCAATTCCTATTCTACATTTCTAGGTAAAATCCTTGATTCCAAGCATATTCAAGCATCTTCATGGGTATGAGTGATTCCAACATCTGTCCATGAGGGTTTAAGAAAGGTGAATTAGACACATCTTTTTACATACTTTCCTTTATGCAATTTCCTTTCAATTTCAAGGTCGATTGGGGGATTAAGTAAGGAAAACCCCTTTTATCCAACCTTTTCCCCAATTTTCTATGTGTAGGAACATGCTAAAAAGTTGTCATAATTTTCTTGGGAAGATCAAGAACAATAAAAGCATCCCTAAAAGTTTTAGACAGAAACCTAGGGTATAGAATGACTCAACCATTCTATACCTGGAAATAGATCATCTCAGCCATTGTATACCTCTAGAACAAGGTTAGATTTTATTGACAGATAGGTTATAGTGTCAAGATCTTATACTATTTGTTATCCATACTTTTGGGATTTCATCTGCCTGTTATTCAAATCTGAAGTAACTTATTTCTTATTTTTTTTAATTACATGTAAATATTTTCTAATATTCATTTATATCCTTATTATAATTTCCCATTTCAAAATTACATATTTAGCAAAGGATCACTACTCCATTTAGCACTAAATTCACCACTTGAGCCTATTGGGATATCTTCCTTCTAGATGTGCAGTATTGAAAAGGAGAGGTGATCTAGCCCTTTATATTGCTTCCCTTTTTTCATATTACACAAGTCTAAAATAGTTACCTAAGATGTACTAGAATTTTGATGCCTCTTCATTGAAGTTGGATTATCTTAGGAGTGAAAATAATTATTATGTTTATATTAATTTTATTGATGATCAAATACTAATTATTATTTCTTATGTTGATGTCATATTGTTTATGGATAATAGAAAGGTGATGTTAGATAGGTTAAGACTCAAATTTTTGGTACATTCAATATGAAGGACGTGGGGTTTGCTAAGTATATCCTTGGTAAGGAGATAAACAAGAATTAGGTACAAAAAATCTTAAGAAAAGTCCAAGTACATATTTTAAGTTGTGAAGGTTTAAAATGCAAGATTGAAAGCTAGTAGAGATTTCATTTCTAGTTGGTGCCAAGTTGATTTTAGATACATGTCTGAATTTTGATGATTATTTTGAAGTGATATATAAGGTTACTTATGCTAGTACCATTGATTATTTAATGTATGCAATGGTTTTCATTAAACCAAAAATATCCAAAGAAATGAGTTTTTTTGTGTAGGTTTATCATGTATAACCTCTATACAAAGCATTAGAATTTTGCCAAAAGGGTTTTTTGATATTTGAAAGGAAATTATTATTACTGTTTGGTTTATCATAGTAGTGATGATATGGTCAAATCATTTGACATAAAAGGTTTTGTTGATGTAGAGTGAGAAAGTGGATTGTATAGCTAGAGGTCTACTTTAGCAGATATATGTTTACTCTTTTTAGAGGTGCAGTGAGTTAGATAAGTAAAAGATATCCTATAGTTCCATTATCCACAATTGAAGCCAAGTATATAGATATTATAAATATCTATAATAAGGTACTATGATTATAGATACTTGGTACATGTATTAGTTTTGATTGTAGGTTTGGGAGAATTACATGTAACAATCAAAGTTTCATATTTGGCAAAAAATATTACGTATTATGCTTGTAATAAGAATTTTGATGTACAACATCACTTTATGTAAAAATGGTTAAGCATGGTAAGATATAGATTGACAATGTTAATGCTTTGGATAATGTTGTAGATTTTATTACAAAGCCAATGACCACAAATAAGTTCTTTTGGTGCAAAAAGGCCATAAGACTTGATCACTGTGCTTAATTATTTTTTTATGTATCTCATGTATATAATTCAAATGTATAGAATCAAGTGGGATAATTATAGGATAAGTGACATTATATTTCCATTCCTAAGTCATTCTCACATGCCTCCAAATTCCTTGAAGGAATTCTAGGGAAAATGTGAGTCAACATGAAGAACATTGAATATTTTCATTGGCATGTTTTCTTGAGTGGTGCACCCAAGTGTGCATGTTGAATGATCTATTTATGGAGCCATACAAAACCTTAAAGAGTTTTGGTGCACCAAGGACTTAGAATTTTGATTAGCTATGTGCTAGGTGCTCATGTGAGATTCATACAATGTTAACTATATTATTGCTATGTTTATTGGCTGCCTACTATGGTAGGTGCGATTTTTCATAAGTGGTTTTCCTTGTCCAAATTTCTATGTTTAGACCCATGAGATAGTACTTCGAGAATTGAGTTGTAGGTAATAAGGTGCTGCTTGATTTTTAAAATTGCAATGAAGTGTGTTATTGTATATCTATTCTTGAAGATTAATAATATACTTACCCTCTTTTTCATGTAGAGTTTGTTTATTGAAAGGTTATCCACATAAATATGGTTTCTACTTTGGCATTTCCAATTCTCTATGTTTATGTTGAAATCAAATTTAGTTTATCATTTTGGATAATCTTTGTATTCAAATTTACAAACACATTATTATTTGTTATTATGGGTTTTTTTTACCTTCTTCTCAATAGTAGTAACTCTTCAAAGTTTCCTTGACAAAGACACATTAATGTTTGTTTACTATCTCTTAATCTCATGGCTTCTATTCCTACACCTTCTCAACAAAAGATTTAATTTTTTTAAATCTCTTTAGATTTGTCTACATTTTATTTATCTTCGAGCTTGTTATCATCCTTCCACTCTTCATTTAGAGATGTTTGTGGAGACTCATTATGTTGTTACTCTCAATAGACCTTTTTATTGGCTCCCACGAAAAATTATCACTCATTGTCTCCATGCATATAGTGGGGTGTTAAATCTGTGTATACTTGATTTATAATCAGTTATAGCTCATTTTTATTTATTTATTAATTTTTAGATCCACGAAGGATTTAAGACCACATATGAATCCAATTACCTCATTCCATTAATTTCTCATAGAGAGTGAAAGACTAAAATAGGGGTTTGACCATCTTAGCAAGCTCCCATGAAGTCACAATCTTCTTCTCCATCTAGATATGGGTACTTGATATGATTTTAAATCCAAAGCTAGCATCCCTATTCTCTTTTTGTGTTATTGCTTTGTCTTGGTAGAATGTAAGGTGTGTTAGAACAATTTATTGCTATCTTTTGTTTTTCTTCCTTTTGTGTAGATAATATAGGTCCTACACAACCTTATAATCTAAGCTTTCCAAATGATAGTACATAATCTAGACCATAAAATAATTTATGGATGATCAAATGGGTGTGCACTTGTCTACATCAAATTGGTAATAGATTTACTTACCATGTTCTCTAATATTTAATATTTACTACTATGTTGTGAGCATTCCTTCTCTATTTTTATTTTGAATATTGTTTTTGAAAATGTTTTTGTTTCCTAGCTCAATATTTTGACTTAAATAAATATAATTGAATTATGTTGAAATGTATTTTGGATAAGACTAAAGGAATCGCCAAATCCTAAAAGCATTCCATTTCTTTAGTCTTATATTGCAAGAGGATTAGTTGGAATCTTAGGTTAACTTACAAAAAAACTTAAAAAAAGATGAATAAAAACAAAGGACAAAGTCCACAAAATACTATGTAGCTAATGCAATCTTGAGTCGAAGGTGAATTCTAATCATTAGGATTTCATGACAAACCTCAAAGACAACGTCATCAATTGACTCACAACAAATAAAAAACATTATCTTCTTCTTTATGATTCTTTTACCAACTGAAAAATAAAAAATAAACATTTATATCTATTTAATCATTTATAATATCTTTAAATATCATCACTAATTAAATATAAATGAAATATAAAATCTCAACTAAATATTAAATTACATATTTTCCTGTCAAAAATATTATAAAAATAGTATACATGCACTCCTCCTTGCTCTATTGGAAATTTGTGTTTAGTTTAGTAAACTCAATTGAATCAGACCTAGGACACACTAATTTCATAATTTGATCTGTAATACTTCTTTTATGTTTGCATATTTCCATTGGTGATAATTGTAAGCAACATCTATTTAAATATTAAAATGCACATACAAACATAGGTTACTTGAAAATAAAAAATAACATTAAATTCTATTCCGATTTTTATTTAAAGAAAATAATATAATTTTCCATATTTTAATATTCGGAAACAGTCGTTTTCCTCTTCAGCCAACATACAAATATTTATAGTCATAGTTCTTCATTTGACTGGAATAATGTGCATATTTTGACAGAAAATGTAAATGTAAATGTAATGTCTTCATCATAGCCATCAAATGTACAGTGATATGTTATGTCAGAGTCCAGTCTTCATCATAGCCATCAAATAACAAGTAATGATAAAGAAAGATTGGTGATTGTGTGGATGAGATGTTCTTGATATTTTTAAGAAAAAGAAAGTTGTGTTTTTTACGATTTAAAGTGGTCCTCATTTATTATTTATAATTGATTTAATATTCAATTTATGAGTTAGAGTTGTTATTGCTGATCACGATTATCAATAATTGAATAAATGTATTTTTTAGTCTAAAAAGTAATCAATCATGTGATACCACAACAATTGTTCACAACCATTGGTCTCAGTGGCTATTTTGGACACCTTGACAAAAAGCATGTTGATGGCATATCATATCTTATGACGTGGTCCTAACTTTACTTGTGACTTTAAAAATAACTTTACTTGTGACTTTAAAAATAATCCAAACTAATTTAATAAAATATCATTCTCTCTACAAATTAAAAATAAACTTTTTGTATGATCTTATTTCAATTTGTTTGTTATTTGTATAATTTAATGTTATACTAATATTTTAGACATAATAATTAGTTTATTATCTAAATTTAATCAAATGATAGATTTCTAAATTTTAGGCATTGAGCTATTATCTAATGTAAGTACTTTAACTATCAATTCAGAATGTTAGTTAACGTACTTAAATTAGAACAAAGTCTAGACAAGAATAAGAATGCACAATCAACTCTTTTAATTAATTAAAAATAAAAAATATTATACTCTTTCTAAATAAATATTAAATTTTATTTACATTTTTAAATTCTAGGCGTTGAGCTATTATCTATTGTAAGGACCTTTAACTATAATTTCAGAATGGTAGTTAAAGTACTCACATTGAGGCAAAGTCTAGGCAACAATTAGAATGCCTGAGGAAAATTTTTAATTAATAAAAATAAAAATAAGGGTGGTATTTTTATTCATTAATTAATGATTAAGTTGAGATTGTAAATTATTTTTGGTATTTTTTTTTGACATGTGATGATATTAATGAAATGTGTTTGATTTGATAAATTTGATTGATTTTAAAGAATAACTTGAGTCATAGATTGTTGTTTCCTAGAAATATTATGTTCATCTTGTCATTTCACTAATTTTTGTTTTATATTTAAAATAGTAATATAAAGGAAAAAAATTTAATAAAACATTTGAAAAATAATTTTAAAATAATGAAAGATACATGTGATATAGGTGGACGAAGTTTAAGATCAAAATATGATAATCTAATTGTTAAAAAGAGTAAGTGAAGTAACAATAAAAATAAATATTTGTTTGTTATATTGAATAAAATATTTATATATTGCATTATCCTAACTTTAATAACTATCCAAACTACAAAAAAACTATCCAAACTTTATTAATAGACATCCAAAATTTGTATTTATATATTAGTTTGTTTAAATTTACTATCCTTTCATATAACCACGACATCTTTAGTTTATTTAATTGACATAATATTCTTCACGTCTCTAAAATTAAATAGAAAGCATTTTGAAAATTTAAATATATTTAACAATCTCTCTCTAAACTTGAACACATTTTTTCATCTATTTTTGCACAATTAAATTAAATTTTTCAAAAAGGTATAGCGATTTTTTTTAATGTTATTTTAGATATTCTCTATTTTAATTGTTGCATTACAACATTCATGTTTATCTTTTTTATGATTGATTTGCATATTATCTTTATTTTTCATTATTCTATAACCTCTCTAATTACCTTCATCCAGCTACTAACAAACAAGAAATCAAACCTACCACATAGACTACCTAAAATAACTATTGAAACCAATTGAATTAATCCTAAAAATCTATTCTACTTCATAAATATATTTTAACCTAATTTTCTTTATATTATTCATGAACAATCAAATCCAAATGAACTAGTTCTAAAAGCCTATTCTATTAGGGAAATTTTATTCTCTATACTGATTTTAAACAAAATATCATATCAAAGACCACTACATAATCATTATACACAATTCTTAGCCATTTTCCCTCCATAATGTTTAAGTACCTCAAATCAATGAACTAATTTCCTTATTTCTTTAATTATTATTTGTTTGTTTGTTTGAAGGTTTCTGCAGTCAAAATAAAGTGCTTTTAAGTAGGTATGTTTGAACACTCTTTTGGACTTGGCTTCCCATCTTCGTTCTTGCACAGGCATTCACCGTACTCAACATTGTCATATTCAATATTCATAACCAGACATCAAAGAGAATATATACCTACGTACATTTAACTATGTCAGAATATTATTCAAAAATTCACATTCACTTGAGTTGGTGAATTCTGACTCCAAAGTTAGTCATCTGCAAATTAAGAAGGACGACTATTATTCCATATTGACTGGCTGATAGCACAAATCACTTTGAGAGATTGGATTGAACTGACATCCACATTTGATTAGTATTTGTATTATAAGAAGGGTAATAGTAGACTGTAAATTTAATGTTTTCATTTAATTTTTTTTGGTTTTTTTACAGTATTGTGGAGGTAGATTACGAAGATCAAATTTGACGAAAATGGAGAGAAAATTTGGCATGATGTACGAAATTAGGTTTTTCTACAATTTTGTAGAATAGTATTGATTTATGTGAAGAATAGTCAAATAATTGACCACATTTATATATTAGTCATCTATTATATAGAGTACAATGATTATTTTGATATTAAATTATTTGTAAGGTAATATCACATCTAAATATTTATTTACATCAAACACATCATTTAGTAATACTATATTCAAATATTTGTTTCTTTCCAAAGCATCATTTTAGTAATATCACATTTAAATACTTGTATGGATCAAATATGTCACTTTCAAAAAGCATTCTTGACATCAAATAATGGGGCACTAGAACTCATTTTTGATAGCACTATTACATATAAATTGAATAAACTGCACAACTTTTAAAAAATGTTGATCTTTTTTTAAATGTAAAATTATATATTAGAAACCATTAGTAATATCAGTTCAAATACTTGTTTGCACCATAAGTGCCATGTCCAAACACTTGTTTTCACCAAACACATCAATTTCTAGAAACACTTATGTAATCGAATAATGAGGTGTGTTGGAAAATATTAGTAATTTATCACATCCAAATACACGTTTGTACCATAAATGTCATTTGAGTAAAATCACATCCAAATACTTTTATGCAACATAAACATTGTTTTGAGTAATATCATATCCACAAACTTGTTTGCACCAAAGAAATCATTTTCTAAGAGAATTCTTGACATCAACTAATAAGGCGCCTAGACTCAATTTTTATTGAAAGACTTCTCCATATGTAAATGACATCGCAAAAAATATTTTTCAATTGAAATGAAAAGATAACTCTTAAGCTCCTTGAAAAGTCTTCATATGTTAGGAAGCTAAACCATATACTAATTTGAAAGGGAATAACCTTAATAAGGAAGAATCCATATGTTCACTTTCCCATGGTTTTATTTTTGTGAGGACCTTTCTTTCTCTTTTTTCACTTTATACCTTTAGCACAAGAAATATATTTTCTTATCATATTTATTGTTTACGTTATTGTTTTACTTTATATAGACTCAAACGGCTTCAACCCAATAGTTCATGTTGGTGTTGACGGTTTGGTAGCTTTGCAATATGGCTCTCCCAAGAAAATGTTCTTAAATATATTTCAAAATGATTTTAACAAGGTATGCAATCTAAAAATCCAATGGATGTGGTTTTGTCCATCCCTAAATTTGATAGTCCACTTACTAGTTAGATCTTTTTAGGCTTATAGGTTATCTTGTGTAGAGAACTAACCTTCAAATCATACTTTGAGAATAAGTTGATAAATAATGGGCCCTGCATGAGGTCCAACTTGATGTACAAAATCTCACTAGGAAGATTTATATTTTCTATTTTATTTTAGGCCAGCTATGCTAAGACTATCTTTAACCATGTTACTTAATATTTCTGCTCATCCTTATGATTTTTTCAACCTTGGAGATGAGACTTTGTAGTCTAAGTAGATGACAAGAACCTCCATGTGCCTATAAATCTTGAATTTTTGGGACTTCCTCTACCTTGTTGGATTCTTTTCACAATATTTCCTCCTCTTTGGTTAAATTTATTTGATTGATTTTATTAGGCCATCCTAAAAAACATGTCTATATTGAGGTTGATTTATCTAAAGGCTTAAAAGAGTCATTACTTTTCCAAATTGGTAATATCTATCGCACCTAACAGGTGTTTTACCTTAATATTCTCAACACTCAAGTTTTCAATGTTTGTCTTCTAGATATAGAATCAAGGATTATCCCCTAACTATTCCCTAGGTCAATTCACCCCTAGGTAGTCAAGGATACCTTTCATAGACATGCTACCACCTCAAAATCTACTAGAAAGGAAAATGCCAAATTTTGTGGGCCCCAAGTTAAAGATCATCCCTCTAATTTTTTTTAACTGCTAAGGTATGGATAATAACTATTTGGAATCCTTTTAAATTCAAAGGAAATATTTGTTCTCAACCTTGGACAAAGCACCCTTTATATATCAAAGTTTTCTTAGATGCCATAACCAGTAATGGTACTTTCTTCCTAATAAATATTTTGTAACTAGTTAGTCTCCCTCATCACCAAAATATTTGTGATGGCCTCACATCTTTCCAAGGTGCTTGGATGAGGACTAGTATATTCCTTAGAAGTAATGAACAATTTCATCTAGAGGACCATCTAGCTAGGTTCTTTCTTTCTAAAGTTTTAATTGATTCACTTCTCCATGCTCAAAGAGATAGATAGTACAATGATATGATCATTCTCACACATGAATTTTGTCGCTTGGAATATGCAAGGTCTCATTGAATTCCCTAAGAACTATTATATTTTGGATGCTCATTAGAGATAGTTTGGTTGAGGTGCATTTTATTTGTAATCAATTAAGATTTTTGGTTTCATGATTTTTTTGCATGACGTGTTTCTTTCCCTTCCATACTATGTTTTGTACCGATTATGACATTGGTCATGTAGAGGTTATCACCTTTCCCTCTCCCAGTTGACTTTCACAAGTTGTTGATTATAATTCTAATCGCACTAATCATATGCCCTAGATCCTCTTGAATATTGATAATCATTAATTTGGAATCATAAATGTTTATGATTCAAATAATGTTGAGAGGTCTCTTTGTTGGTGAAATATTTATGGTTCAATTCTATGTATCACTTCTATTATAAATTTATGATATTTAATATGGTTGATATGGTCTATGACAAAGATGATATATTGCCTTTTTACTAGATAACTAGTTTAGTTCAAGAATGGAAAGTTCAAGAATGGAAAGTGGGAGCTTCCTAGAATTATAAGATCTATTTCATTTTATATACTTCTATGCTAAGTTTCCAACCTTCATTGGGTCGTATCAGGAAGATTTGGAATCTTGAAAGTCATCCCACTTAGCCAACTAGCTAGATTCTCATTTTGTTTATATGTATGGATGCTAATTAGATACCTTTTGGAGGAAAGCATACAAAATTACCATCAAAGATATTAGCAAGGCCAGAAAGGAAATGAATGTGAATCCATTTTCACAGTTGCTTTATAGGTGATGAGGGTGAAGTTGAGACAACATAAGAAGATTTTAGATAATCATTTTGTCATACGTTTCCAAATTAAGTGAGGATTTCATTGAATTATGGTGGATGATAGGACCTCCAAGGAATTTTTCCAAGCCCTCAAAGATCATCACACTTCTCATGGTATCAAACAAATCAAGGGTGGTTAATGAAAACAAACCTAGGGATAAGCTCGAACAAGAAGCTATCTACCCTCTTACATAAATTTCACAATGAAAGACAAATGCTCTCAATAAATACACATTTATTTTTTACAATTGAAATTCCGCAACAAAATATTGCTTTCATTAAAAAACTTACATCAAAAGCATCACATTCATGGCCTTCATTTACTCATTTATTCTCATTCACTCATGCTCTCTATACAACCATCATGCTTTGTTCCCCATCTTCATTATTAAAAATTTGACTCTCTAAACCCAATATTCAAAGGCATCCAGGTCTTATTCGATATCTCCCTCTTTAATTTTGTCTAAAATTATTTTTTAATACAACCCCAAAGAGGCATCCAACTCTTCATTTGCTTCCTCAATGTTTTTGTCTTCACTTCAAGAAGCTTGGCTTTTTAGTTTTTTCTAGCATAGGTGTCCAACCTTTTCAATGACAAATAATTTTTAATTCCTCCTCGAATGATTTTTTAATCATCTTTAATCTATAAATTTAGAGAGCCTTCACATTCATATAATTTTAAACACAAGAAATAATATTTTACCAATTCAATATTAAATGTGCTAGAGAGTGCAAAAGATGTTTGGAACCCTCACAAAAAGTGCATAGAAAATTGTTGACATATCACTTTTTGGTGTCAAATTTGAATGCAAAAACATCTTCCAATTGGTATAAAAACTTGAAAATCAAGAGTTCCCATCTTCATCTTTACAATTACATGTCTAGATTAATTTTTTTCTACAAAAATCAACATACTAAGAATTCAGCCAAAATCTTAGAAAACCATTTTTGAACATTTGGTGTTTTGACCCCCTTTTAGAAACCTTACAAATTTCACAATTCTACACATGTGAGTGACTGCTTGATGATGTGAGATGCTTGAAACCACCATAAGAGACCAAAAAAATTAGAAATTTAAAGACAATCTTTTTTGGGTGATGTAGGATGGCACATGGACTTAGATGCTCTTACATTAGACACACTAGGTAATACGTTTGTGATCATATCTCACAAAGTAGATTTGGATTGTAGAACTACCATTTCAAATTGCAAACAACATGTAGAAAACCCCCTCACTATAACATTTACTTTGCAACACTTTTTTCCCTTCTTCCAACATTTAGTTAGGATAACTATTCTATTCTTTGCCAAGCTTGTTTACTAATATTTTCTTTTTTGGTTTATAATTTTATTTTTTTTTGTTGTCCACTCTCTTTCTCCATATCATTATCCATCTTATTTTCCTCTTTCTTGTGTAATTTGATTCATTGGGTATTGAAACCTCCACCATATTTCACCTTCATCTTCCTCTACTATGAGAATCAACTCACCATAACCTTTCCTTCTCTGCCTAAAACATATTTCATCTTTTCCCATCTCCATAGGATTAAAATCATTATAGTTGATTTAACTCCATAAAATATTTTCCTTCTTCTTACTATATCTACATACAAATTACCATCTTGTTTCCATTTCTTTTGTTGCAGTTTATTGCATGATTGATTTTGATATCTCTATGTCCTCCATAGGGATAACCACTACTACAATTGCTCTCTAGGAAAAACATAACATGAATCAAGATCCCTAAATGTAAAAAATGAATATAGGTCTAAAGTAGTAGCTAAGTATAATCACAAGTTACAAAAGAGGTACTCTCACAAAATATAGTGACACGAGAAATAATCTTGGTAAGGATGAGGAACAAATATATATGATAAACGATCTAACAATGAAATTGCACAAGGGAGGATATGCGAGGTAAGGATGAAAGAGACTATGTGTAAATGCTAATCAAGACAAATTGAAAGGAAAAAAATGTTTTGTAAAAATTAGTAACATTAACATATGAGAGGAGGTTTATGTATAAATTAAATCGATAATACAATTAAAAAGAACAAATATAAGATAAATATACTACAAAAGATAAATTTATATGAGGAAAAAGTGTTCATGAGAAAACCTATACTCCAAAGTAACTCAATGTATTATTCAACAATCAATAGTTATAATACATTTGTAGAGTCTAATCCTTTATAGGAGTATAACCAATGATAGATCTAGAGAAATTATGGTAGCATAATGGCACCAAAAAAATTAAATATAAAATCTTCATATTGAATACCCAATAAATAGGAGAAGCAATACAAAACCATCAATGATAATTTGGAAACCATTAGCTATAACCACCAAAAACTTGGTGCCCCAATCCCTTGTAACAATTCAATAACCAATTTCTAAGATGAGTTCACAAGCTAAAAATAACGTGTCCCTTGTACACTTGTCACAAACTCATCATTATCCACTCATCAAGTTGGGAACTCCATTATGGCTCCATTATCTCCATTCAAATATGCCTTATGAAATGACATATAAAGTTTATCCTAAGTTCAAGAAATGTAAATTCCCTTTACAACTCACTTATATGCATCATAGATGGTCATACATTATTTTATGTTGGAAAGTTAAACTAACTTGTAGAGGCCATAACTTTTGATTTTAAAAGTCAATTGAGCCCTTTTTTGAAATTGAAGGTATTGAAGAAATCTATTTCAAAATAAAAAAACTCACTTTTTCAAAGCTCATTTCATATTTTTGGAGTCTAAAATTGACCTCTATAAATTTCCTAAATTATATTTTTATGTTTTATGATCGACAATTATTTACTTCTCCTTCTTAACAATAGTATGCAAGGTTGAGCCCATTAATGGGCCCCAGAGGGCTCAACCTCTATCAAAGGGTGAAGATAGATTTAGGTGGCAACCGCCAAAAAGGGGTGGATTAAGATTAATTTTGATGGCACATCTAAGGGCAATCCAGGGTCCTCAGGGTTTGGTTTTGTAGCCCGTGATGAGTTTGGGAGCATCCTTGTGATTGGGGCGAAAAGGTTGGTGGACAAGACTAATAACGAAGTAGAATGTTTGGTGATGGTTGGGGCTATCCTAATGACAAATAAATTGGGTATTTAGAGGCTTCGTGTTGAGGGAGATTCACAACTCGTTGCGAATGGGATTATTAAAGGGAAGATGGATACATGGTATCTCAATAAACACATCTGAAGGATTCAAGATCTCCTTGGGGGGTTTTGTGGACTTTCAAGTAACCCATGTTCTTAGGGAAGCTAATACAATAGCAGAAAAGCTTTCCAACGTTGGGGAAAAGGATCACTAGAGGACATATTCAAACATTTTGAAGATTTTAGTTTATTAAGGAATGCAGATTTTGAAATAGAGGTACTAGATTTGTAATCATCTTTTGAATGATTCAATGACATGATGTTGGGTGGGATATTCAAACAGAGGTGGAGGCAATACCTTTTATTTTTCCCTATGTAGATGGTGAGGATGCATCAATTTGAGGTGGAAATAGGTGTGTGGTGTGAGTAAGGACTCTCTTGACTAGGATTCAGTTGAGAGTCGAGTGATGTGATGTTTTGACATCATAAAAATTAATGGGTATTGATTTCGAGGCATGTCCAGCTCCTTAAAATTGGAATTGGGACTTAGAGGATTTGCGTAGCAAGCTTTTTGAAGTGTTTAGATTTTGGGTTTGTTGGTGGTCAAGATCTGTCTATGGTATGGAGGTGAATTTTTCACTGGTTTTGTCAGGTCAACTACCGAGTTTCAGGGGGCCAATTTTCATTTAGCATTTGTAGAATATTTTTAAATTTGATCATGTTGAATTTTGGGAAGAGGTGTGTTTGATGATGGGCGATAGTTTCTTAACTTAGATCTCCATACCATAACCAATCTGGACATCTCCTCACTATTTTTGGCTCTGGCATTAATTGTTGGCTCATTGAAAGAAGAGGTAGTGAGGGTTGCTTGAGCATGCCTGGAGCCCAAATGGGCTAGTGGGTTGGTGGAGATTATTGGGAGGGCACAGTTGGGCATAGGCTTACACATGAACCAGGGACCGTGGTGACTCATTAGTGGTGGAGAGGTGAAAATACAACTTCTGGTCATTTGATCCTCCTCCTATCCAATGGTGGTGCATTTGGCGGATGTACAAAAGGGATGGCAGGATGTTCTGGCTTTTTTGCATTCTATGGAAGTGGAGCAGTGGGTATTGGAGGCCGAAAGGAGAAGGAAGATGAAGCATACACCGGTGAAGTTGATGACCCCTTTAGGGAAGGATGGCATCCCTATCCCCTGTTGGAAAATCCCTCCCAAACAGTCAGCTAGTGGTGGTGCTCAGATACGTGGTGTTGTGAGTGGCAGAGCCGGTGTGTCTCGGGCAGTGCTTGGTGGATCGTCGAGACTGGACTTCTTGAATTTCTCTAGGGAGGAGGCAACAGGGTGGTTTTTCAAATGACTGTGAATGACCTTGTCTTTCAGCATGCCCAGTTCTGATACTATGGGTTACTATTCTTCGGTTCGTGATTTGTTCACTTTTTGGTTTTCTCTGTTTGTAGAATGTCTTTCCCTATGGTGTTAATGCCAGGATGTTTTTTGTGTTATGTTTGCAAAGGTGCAGTTGGTGGGAGGGATGAATAGTAGTATCTACCAAGTTTGAGTGGCTATCTAATTAGTCTTGTGGGAATTAGTCGAATCTTCCAGTATAGGGGCTTTGTTTCCAGATGTAATTTGCTATTTTTCAAATTAATACAAACAAAACTTATAATCGATTAAAAAAAAATAGTATGCAAGGTTGAGATATATCCTAACACAAAATAATAAAAAATGAATGGAAGAGACCAAACACTAAACAAATCTATTTTGGGCTATATGCAATTAGAGTTGAAAACTCTAATAAAGAAGAATAAACTCTAAGATAAAAACCCCAAGTCATGCAGGAATGTCCAAGTCATAAAAATTATAATACTAAATTAACACACATTACATTAAATATCTAGAGTAATTAATTATTCAAATAAATAGATTTTTTTGATTTCTTTTCATACTCTCAGAATTTTAGGGTTTATTATTTTATTTTTATAATTGGGTGGGTTTAAATTAGGAAATCATAATTACCTTTGCATAAAGGAGGTGTATCGTTATGTTGATAGTAAAATATAAAATATAGTAAAATATACTTTGAATAATATATTCGGATTTGATTTCTGTAAAATGAAATTTTAAGGGTGTTAAATTTATGTATTGATGCTGAACTTTTAGTTTGTTAATAATATTCATTTATATTCAAACATGTAATACTTCTCAAAACCTTAAAGATTGTAAATGAGATTATAGTTAATTTTTTTTTTATATATTTTTTTTATATATTTTAAATTTAAAATATCACATATAATTACCAAATAATTTTGACCGTAAATAATATTTGATTAAAATAATAATAATGCTCGATTTTGCAAGGATCTTTGTAATCAACTTGCTAATACAAAAGATCACACTACATGGAAATGATTCTAGTTCCTTTCAAAATCTAGAATATGCTACATTGAAGCAAGACTATATAGAAGGATGTAAAAGTTGTTTTCTCTATTTAAGGAGAGACTCACAAAAATTGATATTTAATACCCAAAATGCATCCACTTTTACTATGATTTATTGAAACCAAAACACAATATTACATCTTATAAGACCTCATGCAGAAGAAAACAAATAAAATAATTATTGTAATGAGTCAGCATATAACAAAATAGAGCTCATCTACATTAAATAAGATTTTAGACAACCATACACTAAAAAAGTTGAAATTCTAATGCAAAACTTGGAACCTAAAAAAGGTGCAACAAAAGCTAAACCATCAAAGGTACATACATACATACATACATACATGCATGCATACATACATACATATAAGATTATGGGGCATGAGAGGAATTCATTGAGTTCAATTGAATAAAACAACCACTCAATGATAATGCCAATGTTCGTAATGATAACTTGAGGATGTTGTTCTTTTTGATGTAACTTGTTGCATGTAGCCTTGCAACTAAGTCAAGGAATGATAATACACTTGAAGATTGCTCATCTGAAGAACTTGATCTAGAGTTATTGTTCAGTAAGGATTCAAGGGTCATATTAACTACAAATCTATGGATTGAAGTCGGTCTTGTCAATGGAGCGTTAGGATATATCTGAAATATTGTGTACAAACCAAGAACCACCCCACCTGAACCACCTGCTTATGTCATAGTTGAATTTGATAATTATTCTGAAATACCATATATGATGACCATCATCCAAAAATAGTTCCAATATCACCAGTATAGAGGGGTAGAACCTTTTGGATACTATTAAGGTTGGCATGGGCATTGATAATTCATAAATCTCAGGGACTAACTCTTTCCAAAGCCACAGTTGATATAGGCCCAAGAGAAAGAGTGGGATTGACATTTGTAGCTATATCTCATGTAAAGTCTCTAGAAGGCTTGAGAATAATGCCACCATTCACATGTGACCGCTATGAAAAATGAGAAGTGGGAAAAAACTTTCGAATAGAAAAGTAGAAGAAATTAGACTCAAGTGTCTTGAAAATCAATGATGTACTGTAATGATGTATTTCTATTAAATTTTGCATTATTAATTAATCTCCTACTTTGTGTCAGAATTGTTCTGAATTATTCTTATGTGATAAATTAGTACTTAGCATATTTGGAAGTTGTGTTCACTTTTGCTTCAATTTGTATCAATAATATTAATTAATCATGTTTTTGTTAATTCAAATAAAAAAAGTTTAACAAAATAATATATATTATTCCACTATAAGTAACATGTAAAGTTCCAAATAGAAATGCAACATGGTTATTATGATTAATTCTATATACTGATGTTTGTTTAAAACTTTGCAGGATACCATTCAACCTATGGTTGCCTCTGACAAAGAGTCAAACATCATGGTTATGAGCCCCTATGCTTCAGTGGCCTCAAATGATTTCTTTGAGAATGGATTTGAAAAGTGTACATTAATAATTGTAGAATTGTGCACAACTATAATCAAAGTTGGGGAGAACACAACATTATGAATTGATTATGTTCAGGAACAGGAAATAATGGAGATGTAAGATGTTGTAAAAGTTCTACATGAGAAATCTGCAAAAGTGGATACATTTACATTAATGATGAAAGAAATCTACCACGATCATTGTACAAATAAGGGTCGGAATACCAACTTTATCGTTGAAGAATATGTGATGTACTTGCATCATTATAGAGAATTATTTTTTATTTAGATCGTTCTTATCTTGGCTATCACACTTCTTAAAAATCATACATGTACACCATTCATCCCATCGCTATCTATGTTCATTGTATTGCTATAATAGTACCCTAAGATTACCCCTAACCACAACTCTAACATGTAACCCCTTTCATAAGCCTAAATGTCACAGTAACTGTTAATAATCTTGACCATATTACCAACTCTAATGCTAACCCTAACCCCTTACCCTAATCTTGACCATTAATGTGAGAGATGCAAGTCCAAGACTAATCTTCATACATGACCTTGGTGTGACACAATAATCTTTGTACTAACTATAATTGTAATTGTAACCGTCCACATAATACTACTCCTAAGGTTAAAATTAAAACATAATTGTAACCATAACCCTCTCGATTACTATACGTAAAATGGTAAACATGATCGTTACACAAACCCTTAATATGATAGTAATCCTAAATGTAAACACATCCAATCCTATCTCTAATCGTAACCCTAACCCTAACTCTAATATGTTATCATTACCATTATAATTACAGTAATATGGTAACCGTTCAAGTTAGTTGTTACCATGTCCCTACCAATGACCCTATGTTAAATGTGATACTAATGATAATTATCATGTTAAACTGTAAACAACATCCTAAAATATATTGCCAAGTATGATACTTTAATCCTAACTCTAAAACCTACATCTCATCGCTAACTACATCTATAGTCTTACTCTCACAGAAACCCTAATATTAACTGTATACCTAACACTACATATGATTTAACCCTAACTATAAACCGTACATCCTAACACTACACACAACCTTAAACTGACCCTAACCCTAACCCTACATGTACAATAGCCTAAATGTAATAGTAATTATTAGTAATCTTGACCATATTACTAACCCTAATGCTAACCCTAACCCCTTACCCTAATCTTTACCTTTAATGTTACACTAAATATGATACACCACGTAACTATAAACATAACATCCTAACTCAAACCATGACCTTAGTATGACACAATAATCTTGATACTAACCGTAATTGTAATTGTAACCGTTCACATAATACTACTCCTAAGGTTAAACCATAACCCTAATTGTAACCATAACCCTGTCGTTTACCATAGGTAAAATGGAAACCATAATGGTTATACTAATCCTTAATAGATTAAATGATAACCCTAATCGTAACCATAACCCAACACTAACCCTAGAAGAAACACTACATATGAAACCCAACCCATATTACTAATTTGATCGTTGACCCTATTTGTCATACTAACCTTAACCAGTATTTTAGACCTAACAGAGTTTCCTCTTAGAGTTGTTCCAAATCTCATCAACCTATATGCCAAATTATTATGTGGCATATTTTCCATATGTTCATGTAGCTCATTGATGGGGAAAGTAAACAAATTATCTAAATCTAATAAATCATATATTGACAAGGAACTAATTTTTTTATCTAAATCTAATAAATCTAATATTATAAATCTAAATCTAATAAATCTATAGAAAAACTAAATCTAATAATTTATTAGATTTATTAGATCTAGATAGATCTATTAGATCTAAAAAATCTAATAGATCTAATAAATCTAATAAAACTAAATCTAAATCTAGATTTGTCATATAAAAACTAATACTAATCCAAACTCAACACTTTGCATCCCATCATTAATCTTAGTTTAATCCTCACCGTATTAGTAAGCCTAAGCCTAACCCCTTACCCTAATCTTAAACCTTAATGTTACACTAAATATGATACTAATCGTAGCTGTAAACCTAACATCATATCCCTAACCACATCCTCTATCTCACCCTATCCCTAACCCTAACCCCGACCCCTCACCCTAAACCTAATTGTAACTCTTACGATAACACTAACTCATAAGGTAAAATGTCCCACTAACCCTAACTCTTACCCTAATTCAAATAATTTTAATATTTTTTAACCATATATATACTATTTTTTTATTTGATTTTACAACATTAAACCTAATTGTTGCCCTAACAATTTGTTTTGATTTTATTTTTCAGCCATATACATAAACAATAAAAATTGTAAAATTTCTTGCATGTTGTGTTGTGACTGCTACTAGCATATATATATATATATATATAAGCATCTTCGTTCTTGCATAAGCATTCATCGTACTGAACATTGTCATATTCAATATTCAAAAGCATACATGAAGAGAATATATGCCTACGTACATTTAACTATGTCATAATATTCATTCAAATTCAAATTCACTTGAGTTGGTGAATTCTGACTCTGGAATGTTAGTCATTTGCAAATGAAGAAGAACAACCATTATTGCATTGAACAGACTTCACATTTGATTAGTATTTGTATTATAAGAAGTGTAATAGTAGACTGTAAAAATATAAATTCACATAATTTAATGTGTTTTCATTTAATTTTTTTTATTTTTATAGTATTGTGGAGGTAGATAACTAGAATCAAATTTGGCGAAAATGGAGTGAAAGTTTGACATGATGTACAAAATTAGGTTTTTCTACAATTTTGTAGGATAGTACCAATTTATGTGGAGAATAGCCAAATAATTGACTACATTTATATATTAGTCATCTATTGTATAGTATATAATGATTAAATTGATATTAAATTATGTGTAAAGTAATATCACATCTAAATATTTATTTACATCAAACACATCATTTAGTAATATTATATTCAAATATTTGTTTATTTCCAAAGCATCATTTTAGTAATATCACATCTAAATACTTGTATGCATCAAATATGCCACTTTCAAAATGCATTCTTGACATCAAATCATGGGGCACTAGAACTCGTTTTTGATAGCACTATTACATATAAATTGAATAAACTGCACAACTTTTAAAAAATGTTGATCTTTTTTAAAAAGTAAAATTATATATTGGAAACCATTAGTAATATCAATTCAAATACTTGTTTGCACCATAAGTGCCATGTCCAAACACTTGTTTTCACCAAACACATCAATTTCTAGAAACACTTATGTAATTGAATAATGAGGTGTGTTGGAAAATATTAGTAATTTATCACATCCAAATACATGTTTGTACCATAAATGTCATTTGAGTAAAATCACATCCAAATACTTGTATGCAACATAAACATTGTTTTGAGTAATATCACATCCAAAAACTTGTTTGCACCAAATAAATCATTTTCTAATAAGGCCTTTCCCATGGTTTTATTTTTTGTGAGGACCTTTCTTTCTCTTTTTTCACTTTATACCTTTAGCACAAGAAATATATTTTCTTATCATATTTATTGTTTACGTTATAGTTTTACTTTATATAGACTCAAACGGCTTCAACCCAATAGTTCATGTTGGTGTTGACGGTTTGGTAGCTTTGCAATATGGCTCTCCCAAGAAAATGTTCTTAAATATATTTCAAAATGATTTTAACAAGGTATGCAATCTAAAAATCCAATGGATGTGGTTTTGTCCATCCCTAAATTTGATAGTCCACTTACTAGTTAGATCTTTTTAGGCTTATAGGTTATCTTGTGTAGAGAACTAACCTTAAAATCATACTTTGAGAATGAGTTGATAAATAATGGGCTCTACATGGGGTCCAACTTGATGTACAAAATCTCACTAAGGAGATTTATATTTTCTATTTTATTTTAGGCCAGCTATGCTAAGACTATCTTTAACCATGTTACTTAGTATGCTTGCTCATCCTTATGATTTTTTCAACCTTGGAGATGAGTCTTTGTAGTCTAAGTAGATGACAAGAACCTCCATGTGCCTATAAATCTTGAATTTTTGGGACTTCCTCTACCTTGTTGGATTCTTTTCACAATATTTCCTCCTCTTTGGTTAAATTTATTTGATGTATTTTATTAGGCCATCCTAAAAAATGCATCTATATTGAGGTTGATTTATCTAAAGGCTTAAAAGAGTCATTAGATTTCCAAATTGGTAATATCTATCGCACCTAACAGGTGCTTTACCTTAATATTCTCAACACTCAAGTTTTCAATGTTTGTCTTCTAGATATAGAATCAAGGATTATCCCTTAACTATTCCCTAGGTCAATTCACCCCTAGGTAGTCAAGGATACCTTTCATAGACATGCTACCACCTCAAAATCTACTGGAAAGGAAAATGCCAAATTTTGTGGGCCCCATGTTAAAGATCATCCCTCTAATTTTTTTTTACTGCTAAGGTATGGATAATAACTATTTGGAATCCTTTTAAATTCAAAGGAAATATTTGTTCTCAACCTTGGACAAAGCACCCTCTATATATCAAAGTTTTCTTAGATGCCATAACCAGTAATGGTACTTTCTTCCTAATAATTTTTTTTTAACTAGTTAGTCTCCCTCATCACCAAAATATTTGTGATGTCCTCACATCTTTCCAAGGTGCTTGGATGAGGACTAGTATATTCCTTAGAAGTAATGAACAATTTCATCTATAGGACCATCTAGCTAGGTTCTTTCTTTCTAAAGTTTTAATTGGTTCACTTCTCCATGCTCAAAGAGATAGATAGTACAATGATATGATCATTCTCACACATGAATTTTGTTGCTTGGAATATGCAAGGTCTCATTGACTTCCCTAAGAACTATTATATTTTGGATGCTCATTAGAGATAGTTTGGTTGAGGTGCATTTTATTTGTAATCAATTAAGATTTTTGGTTTCATGATTTTTTTGCATGACATGTTGCTTTCCCTTCCATACTATGTTTTGTACCGATTATGACATTGGTCATGTAGAGGTTATCACCTTTCTCTCTCCCAGTTGACTTTCACAAGTTGTTGATTATAGTTCTAATTGCACTAATCATATGCCCTAGATCCTCTTGAATATTGATAATCATTAATTTGGAATCATAAATGTTTATGATTCAAATAATGTTGAGAGGTCTCTTTGTTGGTGAAATATTTATGGTTCAATTCCATCTATCACTTCTGTTACAAATGTATGATATTTAATATGGTTGATATGGTCTATGACAAAGATGATATATTGCCTTTTTACTAGATAACTAGTTAGTTCAAGAATAGAAAGTGGGAGCTTCCTAGAATTATAAGATCTATTTCATTTTATATACTTCTATGCTAAGTTTCCAACCTTCATTGGGTCATATCAGGAAGATTTGGAATCTTGAAAGTCATCCCACTTAGCCAACTAGCTAGATTATCATTTTGTTTATATGTATGGATGCTAATTAGATATCTTTTGGAGGAAAGCATACAAAAATACCATCACAGATATTAGCAAGGCCAGAAAGGAAATGAATGTGAATCCATTTTCACAGTTGCTTTATAGGTGATGAGGGTGAAGTTGAGACAACATAAGAAGATTTTAGATAATCATTTTGTCATACGTTCCCAAATTAAGTGAGGATTTCATTGAATTATGGTGGATGATAGGACCTCCAAGGAATTTTTCCAAGCCCTCAAAGATTGTCACACTTCTCATGGTATCAAACAAAGCAAGGGTGGTTAATGCAAACAGACCTAGGGATAAGGTCGAACAAGAAGCTATCTACCCTCTTACATAAATTTCACAATGAAAGACAAATGCTCTCAATAAATACACATTGATTTTTTACAATTGAAATTCCGCAACAAAATATTGCTTTCATTAAAAAACTTACAACAAAAGCATCACATTCATGGCCTTCATTTACTCATTTATTCTCATTCACTCATGCTCTCTATACAACCATCATGCTTTGTTCCCCATCTTCATTATTAAAAATTTGACTCTCTAAACCCAATATTCAAAGGCATCCAAGTCTTATTCGATGTCTCCCTCTTTAATTTTGTCTAAAATTATTTTTTAATACAACCCCAAAGAGGCATCCAACTCTTCATAATTTTCTTCCTCAATGTTTTTGTCTTCACTTCAAGAAGCTTGGCTTTTTAGTTTTTTCTAGCATAGGTGTCCAACCTTTTCAATGACAAATAATTTTTAATTCCTCCTCGAATGATTTTTTAATCATCTTTAATCTATAAATTTAGAGAGCCTTCACATTCATATAATTTTAAACACAAGAAAATAATATTTTACCAATTCAATATTAAATGTGCTAGAGAGTGCAAAAGATGTCTGGAACCCTCACAAAAAGTGCATAGAAAATTGTTGACATATCACTTCTTGGTGTCAAATTTGAATGCGAAAACATCTTCCAAGTGGTATAAAAACTTGAAAATCAGGAGTTCCCACCTTCATCTTGACAATTACATGTCTAGATTAATTTTTTTCTACAAAAAGCAACATACTAAGAATTAAGTCAAAATCTTAGAAAATGATTTTTGAACATTTGGTGTTTTGACCCCCTTTTAGAAACCTTACAAATTTCACAATTCTACACATGTGAGTGACTGCTTGATGACGTGAGATGCTTGAAACCACCATAAGAGACCAAAAAAATTAGAAATTTAAAGACAATCTTTTTTGGGTGATGTAGGATGGCACATGGACCTAGATGCTCTTACATTAGACACACTAGGTAATAAGTTTGTGATCATATCTCACAAAGTAGATTTGGATTGTAGAACTACCATTTCAAATTGCAAACAACATGTAGAAAACCCCCTCACTATAACATTTACTTTGCAACACTTTTTTCCCTTCTTCCAACATTTAGTTAGGATAACTATTCTATTCTTTGCCAAGCTTGTTTACTAATATTTTCTTTTTTGGTTTATAATTTTATTTTTTGTTGTTGTCCACTCTCTTTCTCCATATCATTATCCATCTTATTTTCCTCTTTCTTGTGTAATTTGATCCATTGGGTATTGAAACCTCCACCATATTTCACCTTCATCTTCCTCTACTATGAGAATCAACTCACCATAACCTTTCCGTCTCTGCCTAAAATATATTTTATCTTTTCCTATCTGCATAGGATTAAACTCATTATAGTCGATCTACCTCCATAAAATATTTTCCTTCTTCTTATTGCTTGCATATCAATTTGCATTACTATATCTACATACAAATTATCATCTTGTTTCCATTTCTTCTCTTGCAGTCTATTGCATGATTGCTTTTGATATCTCTATGTCCTCCATAGGGACAACCACTACTACAATTGCTCTCTAGGAAAAACATAACATGAATCAATATCCCTAAATGTATAAAATGAATATAGGTCTAAAGTTGTAGCTATGTATAATCACAAGTCACAATAGAGGCACGCTCACAAAATATAGTGACATGAGAAATAATCTTGGTAAGGATGAGGAACAAATATATATGATAAAAGATCTAACAATGAAATTGCACAAGGGAGGATATGTGAGGCAAGGATGAAAGAGACTATGTGTAAATGCTAATCAAGATAAATTGAAAGGAAAAAAATGTTTAATTAAAATCAATAACATTAATATATGAGAGGAGGTTTATGTATAAATTAAATCGATAATACAATTAAAAAGAATAAATATAAGATATATATTCTACAAAAGAGAAATTTATATGGGTAAAAAAGTGTTTATAAGAAAACCTATACTCCAAAGTAACTCAATGTATTATTCAACAATCAATAGTTATAATACATTTGTAGAGTCTAATCCTTTATAGGAGTATAACCAATGATAGATCTAGAGAAATTATTGTAGTACAATGGCACCAAAAAAATTAACTATAAAATATTCATATTGAATACCTAATAAATAGGAGAAGAAATACAAAACCATCAATGATAATTAGGAAACCATTAGCTACAACTACCAAAAAATTGGTGCTCCAATCCCTAGTAACAATTCAATAACCAATTTCTAAGATGAGTCCACAAGCTAAAAATACCATGTCCCTTGTACACTTGTCACAAACTCATCGTTATCCACTCACCAACTTGGGAACTCCATTATGGCTCCATTATATCCCTTCAAATATGCCTTATGAAATGACATAAAGTTTATCCTAAGTTCAAGAAATGTAAATTCCCTTTACATCTCCCTAATATGCATCATAGATGGTCATACATTGTTTTATGATGGAAAGTTAAACTAACCATAACTTTTGATTTTAAAAGTCAATTGAGCCCTTTTTTGAAATTGAAGGTATTGAAGATATTCATTTCACAATAAAAAACTCACTTTTTCAAAGCTCATTTTAATATTTTTTGAGTATGAAATTGACCTCTATAAATTTTCTAAATTATATTTTTATGCTTTATGATCCACAATTATTTACTTCTCCTTCTTAACAATAGTATGCAAGGTTGAGCCTGTTAATGGGCCCCTGAGGGCTCAACCTTTACCGAAGGGTGAAGATAGATTCAGGTGGTAGCTGCCAAAAAAAGGGGGATTAAGATTAATTTTGATGGCGCATCTAAGGGCAATTTGGGACCCTCGGGGTCTGGTTTTGTTGCCCGTGATGAGTTTGGGAGCATCCTTGCGATTGGGGCCACAAGGTTGGCGGACAAGACTAATAATGAAGTAGAATGTTTGGCAGCGGTTAGGGCTATTATAATGGAAAATAAATTGGGTATTCAGAGGCTTCATATTGAGGGATATTCACAACTCATTGTGAATGTGATTATTAAAGGGAAGATGGATACATGATATCTCAATAAACACATCCAGAGGATTCGAGATCTCCTCGGGGGTTTTGCGGACTTTTGGGTAACCCATGTTCTTAGGGAAGCTAATACAATAGCAGACAAGCTTTCTAACATTGGGGCAAATGGATCACTAGAGGACATATTCAAACTTTTTGAAGATTTCAGTTTATTAAGGAATGCAGATTTTGAAATAGAAGTACTAGATTTGAAATCATCTTTTGAATGATTCAAGGACATGATGTTGGGTGTGATATTAAAATGGAGGTGGAAGTAGTACCTTTTATTTTTCCCTATGCATATGGTGAGGACACATCAATTTGAGGTAGCAGTGGGTGTGTGGTGTGAGTAAGGACTCTCTTGACTTGAATTCAGTTGAGAGTCGAGTGATGTGATGTTTTGACATCACAAAAATTAATGGGTATTGATTCCGAGGCATTTCCATCTCCTTAAACTCAGAAGTGGGACTCAGAGGATTTGCGTTGCAAGATTTTTGAAGTGTTCAGATTTGGGGTTTGTTAGTGGTCAACCTTTGTCTAAGGTATGAAGTTGAATGTTTCACTAGTGTCGTTGGGTTAGCTACCGGGTTTCAGGGGGTGATTTCTGTTTAGTGTTTGTGGAATTTATTTTTAAATTTGATCATGTTGAATTTTGGGAAGCGGTGTGTTTGATGATGGGTGACAAGTTTCTTAACTCAGATCTCCATCCTAGAACCAATTTGGATATCTTCTCACTATTTTTGGCTCTAGCATTAATTGTTGGCTTGTCGAAAGAAGATGTAGTGAGGGTTGCTCGAGTGTGCCTAGAACCCAAATGGGCTAGTGGGTTGGCAGAGATTTTTTGGAGGGCGGAGTTGGGTACGGGCTTACACATGAACTAGGGACTGTGGTAACTCATTGGTGGTGGAGAAGCGAAATTACGACCACTATTCATTTGGTCCTCCTCCCGTCCAATGGCTGTGCATTTGGCAGATGTACGAAAGGGATGGAGGGATTATCTGGCTTTTCTACATTATGTGGAAGTGGAGCGGTGGATACTAGAGACCGAAAGGAGAAGGAAGATGAAGCATAGACCAGTGAAGTCGAAGGCCCCTCTGGGGAAGGATGGCATCCCGTCCCCCATTGGAAAATCCCTCCCAAATAGTTGGCTAGTGGTGGTGCCCAGATACGTGGTGTTGTGAGTGGCAGAGCTGGTGTGTCTCGGGAAGTACTTGGTGGCTCGTCAGAACTAGACTTCTTGAATTTATCTAGGGAAGAGGCGATGGGGTGGTTTTTCAAATGACTACGAATGACCCTGTCTTTCGGCATGCCCAATTTTGATACTATGGGTTACTGTTCTTCGGTCTGTGATTTGTTCACTTTTTGGTTTGTTCTGTTTGTAGAATGTTTTGCCCTATGGTGTTAATGCCAGGATGTTTTTTGTGTTATGTTTGCAAAGGTGCATTTGGTGAGAGGGATGAATAATAGTATCTACCAAGTTTGAGTGGCTATGTAATTAGTCTTGTGGGGATTAGTCGAATCTGCCATTATATTGGCTTTGTATCTAGATGTAATCTTCTATTTTTTGAATTAATACAAACAAAACTTATAATCGATAAAAAAAAATAGTATGCAAGGTTGAGATATATCCTAACATAAAATAATAAAAAATGAATGAAAGAGACCAAACACTAAACAAATCTATTTTGGGCTATATGCAATCAGAGTTGAAAACTCTAATAAAGAAGAATAAACTCTTAGATAAAAACCCCAAGTCATGAAGGAATGTCCAAGTCATAAAAATTATAATAGTAAATTAACACACATTACATTGAATATCTAGACTAATTAATTATTCAAGTAAATACATGTACAGTTAATCTAGAAAAATTAATTGAGGCTGATCATAGAAATTAATGATAGTTAAATTCTTAAATGAAGAAATTAAGTGAATTGATTGCATGGGTACTTAGCTCCAATTTTGATTTAGAAGTCTTCTCCAAATGACAAGATTTTGTTATGAAGAAATTAAGTGAATTGATTGCATGGGTACTTAGCTCCAATTTTGATTTAGAAGTCCCTGCTACTACTAACTTGTGAATATGATCGTTCAATGTCTAGAGTCACTTCTTTGAGTGGACATAATTTCATTTTTATGAAAAAATTAAATTTTTTGTATACATAATTTCAATTTTGTAGAATGTGGATTGTTAGAATTTGCTTGATTTGATTTTTGATGTTCAAATTTGTACAATAATTAATAGCATTTGAGAACATCATTTAATAATCTAGTAAAAGATGTGCAAATATATAATTTTTATATTGACTAACCAACACGCTTGACCAAATTTATTAATTAATAATTACCAAATTTATTAATTAATAATTACAGTCTAATATATATCTCTTAAATAGAAATTACCCACAATTTTCACCATTGCCCTAACTTAAAGCTCCTACCCAAATCAAATCTTCCACAAAATTAAGGTCAAAACACTCTTCACCCTTCTTTATATGTTCATAACTTAAGAATAATATATCGCTGGAAGTCCTATTGTAAATATTGCAATTCCAAAAGAATCTTCTGTAGAGGTAAACAGTCAACAAACAGGCTTATCATTTCTTCTGAAAGCAGGTGAAAAAGCAAGTGTAATTACACTTCTAAACAGATTTACTTTCATAGTTTCCTTCACTGTAAAAAACCCAAAAAGAATGGGTAGAGTATTTTCCTGTAGAGTTCAATATTCAACAGTCATTCTCCTCTTTTTGTGTATAAATACAAATAGAGCATTGCATAGAGATATGAGAAATGTTTAGATGTGTTTGGCAAAGCTTTGATTGAACATAAAAGGAGTGAGGGGTGGTGGGAGAGCTGAGATGTGAATAATTATATACATTTCTGCTTAGTTTTCCCACCACCTCTCATGCTTTTTATGCCAAATCACAGAGATATTCTTTATTGTCCTTCTTAATAATCACAGAGATATTCTTTATTGTCTTTCCTATTAGTCATGGAAATTTTATTTATGTGTGTTCTGTGGCTGCTTTTATTAATTCTAGTGAGTTTGACTGAGTTTTGAAGTGGGTTATGATTGCTCAACATCCTACTCAAATACCTGCTGTAAATTGTGCATATTTTTAACTAATCTAAAAATGTAAGAGCTTTCTTGCTTTTGATTTGCAGGTTAAAACCAGTCTGAAGTAGGATAATGGAGGGCAGTCTCTGATTTCTCCCATAGTAAAGGAAGATGATTTTATTGTATTGGGCTTCCATGAGATTATTTTAAGTGATTATATATTGAGAACTATGATTTGCCTTATAAAGTTGTGAGGGAACCTGCCTTCTCTTAACCTTTGGATGTCACTGGATTGTAATCTAATGATACACTGAAAAAAACTTCTTAAAACTTCTTGTAGTTCTAATATATCTTGAATGAAATCTCAAGGAAGCTCTTGTCGTTCTATGTAATTTTTGTTTATAAATATTGATTGGATATAAAAGTAATTTTCTGATTCACTAAGTTGTCTTGATTTAAGCAATTATATATGTTTTGATTGAATATAAAATCTTTTTGTAGTCATGCAGATCTTTGATCGAATATAAAAGTATCTCATAAAAGCTTCTTGTGATTCACTTAACTGAGCAGTTATATATGTTTTGATTGAATATAAAATTATTTCATGAAATCTTCTCGTGGTTCATGGAATAGTCGTTTACAGATCTTTGATGGAGTATAAAAGTATATCATAAAAGTTTCTTGTGATTCACTTAACAGCTGCCTTGGCTTCAGTAGTTATATTTGTTTTGATTGAATATAAAATTATTTTATGAAATCTTCTTGTGGTTCATGGAATACTCGTTTATAGATCTTGATTGAATATAAAACTATCTCATAAAAGCTTCTTGTGATTCACTTAACTGTCTTGGCTTCAGCAGTTATGTATATCTTCTCGTGGTTCATGAAATATTTGTTTATAGATCTTGATTGAATATAAAAGTATCTCATGGAACCTTTTTGTGATTCATGAAGGTGCCTTTCTTATGCAGTTATATATATCTTGATCGAATATAAAATTACCAGTCACAACAAGCTTGGATGTCAATGTATTTTATATATTAGTGAATTGTGCATTACAGTTATCATTTCATAATCGAACTTTTACCAAATTCAGTTTTATCAGTGTATTTATACAAAGGCTTACAATTATAATATGATTTTGTTTATGAAATTTTAAAATCAGACAAACAAAATAAACAGAGTCAATTTTAAATATGAATATTTTAAAAACAACAGTATAATTCACATATATTTTTAAAAAAAAAAAAAAATATTTTTTAGATTTACACTGATAATATTTGATAATGTTGCTGAGCACTTTTAAGTTCTTCCAAGAAGACTGAAATTAAACACAGCCAAATTAGTGAGATTTAAGCCTAAAATTTTGGCTCAATTTTAAGTGGATCTCACGCTGAGGTTCAACTCAAATTTTTTTGGTCCATTGACTTAGTCAAGTCTTTTTGTTCCAATGACAATATTGACCCGCACGTCAGTTACAACTTTACCCTTTCGACTCCGCAGATTTTTTTGATTTCTTTTCATACTCTCGGAATTTTAGGGTTTATTATTTTATTTTTATAATTGGGTGGGTTTAAATTAGGAAATCATAATTACCTTTGCATAAAAGGAGGTGTATCGTTATGCTGATAGTAAAATATAAAATATAGTAAAATATACTTTGAATAATATATTCGGATTTGATTTCTGCAAAATGAAATTTTAAGGATGTTAAATTTATGTATTGATGCTGAACTTTTAGTTTGTTAATAATATTCAATTATATTCAAACATGTACCACTTCTCAAAACCTTAATGATTGTAAATGAGATTATAGCTAATTTTTTTAATATATTTTCTTTGAATATATTTAAAATTTAAAATATCACATATAATTACCAAATAATTTTGACCTTAAATAATATTTGATTAAAATAATAATAATGCTCGATTTTGCAAGGATCTTTGTAATCAACTTGCTAATACAAAAGATCACACTACATGGAAATGATTCTAGTTCCTTTCAAAATCTAGAATATGCTACATTGAAGCAAGACTATATAGAAGGATGTAAAAGTAGTTTTCTCTATTTAAGGAGAGGCTCACAAAAATGGATATTTAATACCCAAAAGGCATCCACTTTTACTATGATTTATTGAAACCAAAACACAAAATATCACATCTTATAAGACCTCATGCAAAAGAAAACAAACAAAAGAATTATTGTACTCAGTCAACATATAACAAAATAGAGCTCATCTACATTAAATAAGATTTTAGACAACCATACACTAAAAAAGTTGAAATTCTAATGCAAAACTTGGAACCCAAAAAAGGTGCAACAAAAGCTAAACCATCTAAGGTACATACATACATACATACATACATGCATGCATGCATACATACATATAAGATGATGAGGCATGAGAGGAATTGATTGAGTTCAATTGAATAAAACAACCACTCAATGATAATGCCAATGTTCGTAACCATAACTTGAGGATGTTGTTCTTTTTGATGTAACTTGTTGCATGTAGCCTTGCAACTAAGTCAAGGAACGATAATACACTTGAAGCTTGCTCGACTGAAGAACTTGATTTAGAGTTATTGTTCAGTAAGGATTCAAGGGTCATATTAAATACAAATCTATGGATTGAAGTTGGTCTTGTCAATGGAGCCTTGGGATATATTTGAAATATTGTGTACAAACCAAGAACCGCCCCACCTGAACCACCTGCTTATGTCACAGTTGAATTTGATAATTATTCTAAAATACCATATATATGATGACCATCATCCAAAAATAGTTCCAATATCACCAGTATAGAGGGGTAGAACCTTTTAGATACCATTAAGGTTGGCATGGGCATTGATAATTCATAAATCTCAGGGACTAACTCTTTCCAAAGCCACAGTTGATATAGGCCCAAGAGAAAGAGTGGGATTGACATTTGTAGCTATATCTCGTGTAAAGTCTCTAGAAGGCTTGAGAATAATGCCACCATTCACATGTGACCGCTATGAAAAAATGAGAAGTGGGAAACAACTTTCGAATAGAAAAGAATAAGAAATTAGACTCAAGTGTCTTGAAAATCAATGATGTACTGTAATGATGTATTTCTATTAAATGTTGCATTATTAATTAATCTCCTACTTTGTGTCAGAATTGTTCTGAATTATTCTTATGTAATAAATTAGTACTTAGCATATTTGGAAGTTGTGTTCACTTTTGCTTCAATTTGTATCAATAATATTAATTAATCATGTTTTCGTTAATTCAAATAAAAAAAGTTTAACAAAATAATATATATTATTCCACTATAAGTAACATGTAAAGTTCCAAATAGAAATGCAATATGGTTATTATGATTAATTCTATATATTGATGTTTGTTTAAAACTTTGCAGGATACCATTCGACCTATGGTTGCCTCTGACAAAGAATCAAACATCATGGTTATGAGCCCCTATGCTTCGGTGGCCTCAAATGATTTCTTTGAGAATGGATTTGACAAGTGTGAACGAATAATTTTAGACTCGTGCACAACTATAATCAAAGTTGTGGAGAACACAACATTATCAATTGATTATGTTCAAGAATAGGAAATAATGCAGATGTAAGATGTGAAAGTTCTACGTGAGACATTTGCAAAAGTGGATACATTTACATTAATGATGAAAGAAATCTACCGTGATCATTGTACAAATAAGGGTCAGAATACCAACTTTATCATTGAAGAATATGTGATGTACTTGCATCATTATGGATAATTATTTTTTATTTAGATTGTTCTTATCTTGGCTATCACACTTCTTAAAAATCACACATGTACACCATTCATCCCATCGCTATCTATGTTCATTGTATTTCTATAACAATTACCCTAAGATTACTCCTAACCACAACTCTAACATGTAACCCCTTTCGTAAGCCTAAATGTCATAGTAACTATTAATAATCTTGACCATATTACCAACTCTAATGTTAACCCTAACCCCTTACCCTAATCTTTACCATTAATGTGAGAGATGCAAGTCCAAGACTAATCTTTATACACGACCTTGGTGTGACACAATAATCTTCGTAGTAACTATAATTGTAATTGTAACCGTCCACATAATACTACTCCTAAGGTTAAAATTAAAACATAATTGTAACCATAACCCTCTCGATTCTATACGTAAAATGGTAAACATGATTGTTATACAAACCCTTAATATGATAGTAATCCTAAATGTAAACATATCTAATCCTATCCCTAATCGTAACCCTAACCCTAACTCTAATATGTTATCATTACCATTATAATTACAGTAATATGGTAACCGTTCAAGTTAGTTGTTACCACGTCCCTACCAATGACCCTATGTTAAATGTGATACTAATGATAATTATCCTGTTAAACCATAAACAACATCCTAAAATATATTACCAAGTATGATACTTTAATCCTAACTCTAAAAACTACATCTCATCGCTAACTACATCCATATTATTACTCTCACACAAACCCTAATATTAACTGTATACCTAACACTACATATGATTTAGCCCTAACTATAAATAGTACATCCTAACACTACACACAACCTTAAACTGACCCTAACCCTAACCATACATGTACAATAGCCTAAATGTAATAGTAACTATTACTAATCTTGACCATATTACTAACCCTAATGCTAACCCTAACCCCTTACCCTAATCTTTACCTTTAATGTTACACTAAATATGATACACCACGTAACTATAAACATAACATCCTAACTCAAACCATGACCTTAGTATGACACAATAATCTTGATACTAACCGTAACTGTAATTGTAACCATTCACATAATACTACTCCTAAGGTTAAACCATAACCCTAATTGTAACCATAACCCTATCCTTTACCATAGGTAAAATGGCAACCATAATGGTTATACTAACCCTTAATAGATTAAACAATAACCCTAATTGTAACCATAACCCAACACTAACCCTAGAAGAAACACTACATATGAAACCCAACCCATATTACTAATTTGACTGTTGACCCTATTTGTCATACTAACCTTAACCAATATTTTAACCCTAATAGAGTTGCCTCTTAGAGTTGTTCCAAATCTCATCAACCTATCTGCCATATTATTATGTGGCATATTTTCCATATGTTCATGTAGCTCATTGATGGGGAAAGTAAACAAATTATCTAAATCTAATAAATCATATATTGACAAGGAACTAATTTTTTTTATCTAAATCTAATAAATCTAATATTCTAAATCTAAATCTAATAAATCTATAGAAAAACTAAATCTAATAATTTATTAGATTTATTAGATCTAGATAGATCTATTAGATCTAAAAAATCTAATAGATCTAATAAATCTAATAAAACTAAATCTAAATCTAGATTTGTCATATAAAAACTAATACTAATCCAAATTCAACACTTTAAATCCCATCATTTATCTTACTTGAACCCTCACCATATTAGTAAGCCTAACCCTAACCCCTTACCCTAATCTTAAACCTTAATGCTACACTAAATATGATACTAATTGTAGCTGTAAACCTAACATCATATCCCTAACCACATTCGCTATCTCACCCTATCCCTAACCCTAACCCCGACCCCTCACCCTAAACCTAACTGTAACTCTTACCATAACCCTAACTCATAAGGTAAAATGTCCCACTAACCCTAACTCTTACCCTAATTCAAATAATTTTAATAATTTTTAACCATATATATACTATTTTTTTATTTGATTTTACAACATTAAACCTAATTGATGCCCTAACAATTTGATTTGATTTGATTTTTCAGCCATATACATAAACAATAAAAATTGTAAAATTTCTTCCATGTTGTGTTGCAACTGCTACTAGCATGCATATATATATATATATATATATATATATATATATATATATATATATATATATATATATATATATATATATATATATATATATATATATATGTCAAGAGTAATCCTTCTCGAGGTGACCTATTTTCTTCAAATTGCAAGGTGCAATAGGCGCCTCGAGAAGGATTACTCTAAACGTATTATATATATAAGTATATATATGCTAGTTGAGATAGCTAAATGTTGACCTCTAACTTAGCCATACACTTCAACATAGTCATTGTTCACTAGATACACACAAGAATGAATGTGGGATCATTCATCCTGCATGCATGTATGATTTGACCTGTTGCCTCCTATCTAGGTAGGGTTGTGAGTTGCTCTCAGAATTGAGAGTCCAACAACCATAGACTAGCACTAGAATGAAGGATTTATCTATGAAATGAATGCAATTTAAGCTAGAATGAAAGCATGTATTGAATCTAGAAATGAAATGTGAATATTAATCTAATAACAATGAAAGTAAACTAGATTAATTGAATTGCATTGCTAAACATAACTATGAGATTATTCTAGAAAATGATATTTAAACTAGTAATGAAAGCTTGAATGCAAATGAGATAACAATTCGACAGAGTTTCAATACTTCAAAAGTTGGATCCCCATGAATGAGAAATGAGAGTTCTTTTATAGAATCCTAGGTTCAATCGACTGTCAAGATTGAATCAGATGAACAGTGGAGATTGAAGGAGAGTTTAGTTCAGAATAGAAAGTTTCCTGCAGAGAGGCAGTCAATTGTTTGCCTTTTGAGTGTGTAAAGAAGTTAACTGATTTGTTGCACTTTTGGATTTTAGTTAACTCAAAGTTTCCCTTTCTGAACTAAAGAGAGGATTTTTGGAGAGAATATTTGATTAAATAAATACAATTTTGCCTCATAAATAGATTTTCTCAATTATTTGAATAATTAAATTCAATTATTGAAATGAGGATATTTATTTAAAAACCAAATATTATTTAATTCCTTTTTTATGTATTTTAGCTAAAAGGGGTGAATTTAATTTAATTAAAGTGCTAGGAATTTATAATTAAATTAATCAATTATAGGTTTTATTTATCTAATTACAGTTGATATTTAGGAATTAAATATAGCATGTGATTAATGTAGATTTAGGGTTTTCTGCATTTGACACTAAGTCAAGTAGAGTTAATTAGAAGACAAAATTGCCTAGTACAATAGGACTTTGATGATTCAAAAATTGATAGAATCAGACTAAATGCAACAAAATTGGTTAAGATAGCAAGATGCCAATTTTGGGGTATTACATTTTGCCCCTCTTTGAATCGATGTGCGAGTAGCACGTTGATTCAAAGAATAGTCTGATGTGACAATTGATGAGAGTTTCAGGATTATCTCCAAAATGAAGATTAACCCTCGGATGTCAAGGTTAGATTGCCAAGACACTGATTAGATTGAGTTGTAGAACCATCTCCAGAACGAAGCTTGATTCTTTGAAGTCTAAGTTAGATTGCGAAGACCTTGGTCAGATTACCACTTTTAGTAAGATTGTCCCCATAACGAGGCTCAATCTTTAGGAGTCAGTGTTAGATTGCCCCAATACCCTTCGATTAAATGATAATTGATGCAGATTTTTAGGACTATCTCCAGAATGAAGCTTAGTCCTCCGAGACCCAGGTTAAATTGCCCAGATACCAGTAAAAAGAGATTTCAAGAGCCATCTCCAGAATGAAGCTTGACTTTCAGGGATTGAGGTTAGATTGCCTCAATACCTAATAGAGATTTTGAGAACCATCTCCAGAATGAAGCTTGATCCTCAGGGATCTAAGTTAGATTGCTCAGATACCTAATAGAGATTTTGAGAACCATCTCCAGAATGAAGCTTGATTCTTAGGAATCTAAGTTAGATTTCTTAGATACCTAATAGTATGATGACAAGATGCAAGGCACAGAGATGCCCCTAGTGATTCAAGATCGTGGAACATCCAATTTTGACCTTGAGGTACGAAAAATTGAACATGCCCCAAGTGATGAGATGCCCCTAGCGATGATGACTTTTGATTTGATTAGATTGATTCAAGAATTGATTCGATGAGATTCAATGATGCAATCATCCTGCCCCCTTGGGATCAAAATTCAAAGATGACACATCATAAAGGTGATTGATAGCAATAGGTTGCAGATAGAGATAGAATCAGAGGTCTAGAAGAACTCATAACAGATTATGGAAAAATCAAGAAGATTCAGAAGCGATTTGGAGTGATTTGGAGGTTTGGTTGACCAAGTTTGACCAAGGTTGACCAGAGTTGACTTTGGATGAAAAGAGGAAGAAGTCAAGAAAATGATGATGAGATGTGATTCTGTCAAGAATATGACATTAGAAGGTCGACTGCACAAGCATTTGATCACGTCGGTCCTAGAAATTTTAAAATGTGATTTTGAGCTATGTAGAGGTGTCAAATTTCAATTTTGATTCCGAAAATAGATTCAGAGCGATCAATTTAGCCAAGAATGAAATTTTCACGCAAAATATAGCACTTTTGAAAATTAGGTCAAAACCTATATAAGGCCCAAAAGGGCCATTTTCAATTCATTTTAAACCTTTTACTTTGCAAAAAAGAGAGCTTTGAGTGAAAATGCAAGGAGTTCTGGTGAAATCGCATAGGTTTGAGTGCTCCAAATGTCACCGCCAACCGCCGTCGTATGACCCACATGTGAGTAATCGATAACTTGTCTTGCATTTCAATTTTGTCACGCATTTAAGTAGATTTAGAGAGATTTTAGGTCATTTTAGGAACTAACTTGTAAGAACTCGCATGAGGAAAGAGGTTCTTCATGTGAGTCGATGAGGATGCTCAAACAAGAAAGTATGAAAAGAGTACTTCCTCACTTGGGGCTCTCCATAGTCTCACACAATAAGAACCCAGGAATCACATGGGAAACCCTTCACAGGGAAGATCCCTCGTGTGAGCTAACACACAGTCTCATGCGGCTCGAAAATCTCACATGAGATTCCTACTTCCTTGCGTGGGAATCTGCAGCAAAGAACCAAAATTTTGAGCTAGAGTTTGTGTAGAATGAGCCAAGTAGATCATCTGAGAGCCAGTTTGAGGATAGGTGTATAGTTTCAAGTTTTGTTTTGCATTGAAATATCATCATGATGGGATATTGATCGTGCATTGTTGCTTGCATTGTAGGTTGACTTCCCATACATCTTATTTTGGTCTCACCATCCTATGATTGGTGAGGTAGTGTGGTGGCTGGATGATAGAGAGACAACACACATAGATGCGCTTGGATTATCATATCTGTGTGATGTACCCAACATTCAGGTAAATCACAGGCTTCTAGGGGCACTTGTTGAGCGTTTCCATTTGGAGATAAATACATTTCATTTACCAAAGGGTGAGATGATAGTGACACTCGAGGATATATACAGGATCCTCTGAGTACCATTCCATGGGCCATGCATAGAGTATGATGTACAGTCAAGAGCAGACACTGCGACGCTTCGAGCTATCTTCCAGGATGAGTTAGTCATGGTTCAGGTGATCGCTTGGGAGGAGTTGATCAGGGACTATGGACCGAGGTACAAATTTGCAGTGGTTCTAGCAGCATTCCTGGGCTGCTACTTGATGTTAGACATAGGACAACATGGATTAGAGTGCAGTTGGGGATGGATGCTGCAAAGGATGTTAGAGCAGCTACCCGTGCACTATGGATGGGGTCAGTGCATGTTGGCATAGATGTACCATGAGATTCATGAGATCATATATCGAGATGCCTGTAGCATGGTGGCAGGGGTTTTTGTACTTCAGATATGAGCCTGGGAGCATCTCCCTGTATGTAGGCTAGTCTTTCAGGATACCTGACAGCCATTAGTGCCATACATTTAGAGGTATGGTGGACTGATGACCCAGCCCACGCTGGGTAAGACAGAGTAGTGGCGGGCCCAGCTAGATGACATGGGTGTAGTTGTATGGTGGCCATGGATAGGTACAAAGATCTAGGATGATGCCAGACATGAGTTGCAGTATATGTTTTGTTCTCAACCATTGATTGGTCGCTCTATCTCCATCATTGAGTGATTTCCATTCCCTCAGTACACAGATCCAGTCGGCATGGATTGGTAGGTGGTACAACCACCACCATAGCGCTAGGTGGTTCAACCACCACCACGTCAGGAGCAGGTACTTTGGTAGAGGACCATGCAGACACCCATCCCACCTCATCGAATGAGGATAGATCCTAGCGCTGGCAGTAGTGGATCTCAAGAGAGATTAGCGAGGTAGAGGACTGATAAGACACCACAACAGCCACCACACATAGAGGTACAGGTTGAGGGTGGGGATGAGGATATGTAGGATCAAGCCACACAGGGTCCCCCTCTAGGAGACATAGTCTCACAGCTTCAGGAGTCATTACAGAGGAGTTGAGAGAGGGTGTGGCTAGCACATAGATAATTGGGTGACCTACAGATATAGGTCACCGTTCGAGATGCCCGATTGGCAGATAGAGAGTGGGAGAATAGGGAGTTGTGGGAGGAGCTAGCGAGAGCACAAATAGAGACTCGATACAAGGCTGCAGATGCCTCATATTATTATGCAGCTTACATCAGTGTAGTTCCTGAGGCAGCGGACCAGGTGCTGCAATTTTCAAAGTATGCCAGAGCACTAGGGGTTCCACAGGGACCTCCTCCACATGCACCACCTCAACCAGATATGACGCCTCCTCAACCTCCTCAAGGTAACGATGGCCAGAGATAGATTTAGCATTGATTTGATATATCATGATGTATCTGATGCATAGACATCTGTGTATTGTAGCCCATTTTTGAGATATAGACTGTACTCGAGTAGCACCATTTTGTATACTAACACTCTGATTTATATAGATATGAGCTCGATTCATTTGGTATCATTGTACGTGTTATATTTCTTTGGATGCTTTATGCTTTATGAGATGTATCCTAAATGAGTAGATGAGTAGATGTGAAATGTATGACATGTATGAATATATAAATGAATATGCACATGTTTTCTATTATGTATGTATGCAGTGTAAAATGAAATGATAGATGGTAGATGGATAAATGTAATGTATGTTTTGATTTATGCTTATAATGGATGCACATGTATATGAATATGTAGATGTAAATGTATGTACGTGACTTATGGCAATGCACTTTGTAAATGAAAGATGTAAATGCAATGTATGTGGTACTAACCATCTCATGCAGGATAGTGCAATACACGATAGGTATAACCAAAAGAATTTTCTTGAAGATCGAGAGTGAGGATCAAACGCTTGTGTAGTCATGGGGAGCCCAGGAGATGAAATGAGAACCCTCGTACAAATCCAGGAGAATACAATGAAGAGAGCATGAAACACTGTTGCCATGAAAGTCTAAAATGAAAATGCAAGCCTAAACTAGATGCAATCCCTAGGACTTGGTTGTTGGACCCATTAGATAGTTATCATCATAGAGCTTTTGGTATAGGATTGTCATGAGATGTCATACAACTCTCACTGATATGACAATCATGAGAATATGAATATGACATTAGTCTTAGATTTTTCAGAATGAGGTGTAAGCATTAAGGCACAAGAAGCCAGAATGACTTGAACACCTACTCCTTTTAATTTAGCAAGTTAACATAAGCATCAGAGCACAATTTTTAGGATGACCTAAATGTTGCTTGCGTACAAACACACCAGACATGTGAGAGTTCCTTATTCTCCTAAGTGATTGAAAAACATACTAAGAATTCTCACAGTGACCCTTACGTTCACTTCACAGGACGAGTGTTTGAAATTTCATTTGTAGCAGAAGGAAGTCACTCAAACAGACAAGGAGAATAACCAACCTCACCAAAGTTTCCATATAAAAGGAGTCGAGGTACACATGGCCATCTAACGTGAGATAGAGGCTCTCACAGTGGACACCCATTTTATATGGATCCATTGGATCATTGGAACTAAACCAACAAAAAAAAAGCAAAGAAAAAGATCATGCCCCCTGTCTTCACATCTCTCGGTCATGATAGATGTCTTTGAGTTTCTCAAGGAAGAATGATAAAGCAAAAAGAAAAGCACACAAAAGAAAAGCTGAACATGCTTCATAGATTTATAAGTTCAGCTTCAGTTTTAATTTAAGTGGATTGATGTCAGATCGGAAGTATACGTCGTATGTGAAAAGTCTCAATAGGATGATGATAGTAGATAGACACAGTGATAACTAATGGTGACTGATGCAGGAGAGAGTCTCAAGGAGAGATCGTAGTGCTACCGAAGTATTAGTAGGCAGATGCAGTGAGAACCATTGGTGACTGATACAAGGAATATCCTCAAGGAGAGAGATCTTAGAGTGAATGAAGCACTAGTAGGAAGATGAAGTGAGAACCATTGGTGACTGATGTGAGGAAGAGCCTCCAAAAAGGTAGGACATCACCCCCTAGACCAGGAAGGTTGCCCCTAATTATGACTAGTTTCAATCCATATAGAGTCGAGCATAATCTCAAAGGTAACTAAGAGCAAGTGCATGAGCTAGAAAACTAAAAGCAGGAAAGCAAGAAAGCAACTGTACAGAGCCAAACAGTGCTATGATAGGTATAGCATTGTGGAACAAGAGGCACCTGTGTACTAGGTTTTCACCATCTTGGCAAAATTTTTATTGCTTTTGCTACCATGATGCTTGTTTACTAGGTTTTCATCAATGGCACATTTTTTGTTTTTCAATTTTTTTGTATTTTTTGTATTTTTGATTTTTTTGTATTTTTATATTTTTCAAATTTTTTTGTTGTATTATCAAGGTGCCTGTTTACCATGTTTTCACTAGGATAATAGATTTTTTCAGGACTTTTTGAAATTTTAAGGATTTTTTCAGAATTGAGTATGTACATGGAGTATTCTGAAGATGTCTCAGCTGTAGAATAGTTTCAGATGCAGAGTGTTGATCGACTCTTTGAGTTGTTCTCCTTCAGTAATAGAGAGTTGATAGGTGCCAAACCCTATCACTACAGTAACAATATATGAAAAAATCCAATTTGGTTCAAAATTTCCCTTCTGGATCCGTTGTTGCTGATTCTTAGGGTTCTCTCTCAGGTTGAGAGCACCCACTTGGAAGTCCCTTGGTTTAACTTTCTTGTTGTAGCTCTTAGACATCCTCTTCTGATATGCTCAGAGATGATCGAACACCACTTTTCGACATTCATCCAGTAGTTCTAGCTCTTGTAGCTAAGATATTTTGTTGTCATCATCACTAATGAGGCCCTTCAGAGAGACTCGTAGAGTAGGAATCTTGACCTCGATTGGTAGCACAACATCTGATCCATAAACCAAAGCAAAGGGCATGGCCCCTGTTGGTGTCTATATTCTTGTGCGGTAAGCCCATAGAGCCGGATTGATCTAGAGATGCTATTCTTGTTGAGATTTTTGAACTATGCAGTGCAAGATCTTAAGGATCACCTTGTTTGATGCTTCCACCTATCCATTACCCTGGGGGTAATAGATGGAAGACCAGTGCTGAGTAATCTTGAACTTAGAGCATAGCTCTTTTAGATCATTGTTCTTGAACTACCCCCCATTGTCAGTGATTATTGAGGAGGGTACACCATACCTGTAGATGATGTAATTTAGGATAAACATGGCTACAAATTTTCCATTGGCTATGGTCAGAGGTACTACCTTGACCCACTTAGTGAAATAATCTATAGCAGTGATAATGAACTTGTGCCCATTTGATGAAGAAGGATGAATATGACCTACCAAATCAAAGGCCCATTGTTGAAATGGCCAGAAAGTAATGAATGGAATGAGCTCCTTGGCTGAAGCATGAATTAGATTCCCATGAAGTTGACACTATTTACAAGACTTAGCATATTGTGTAGCTTCCTTCTCCATATCTGGCCAATAGTAACCAGCTCTAATAAGCTTACAGGCTAGTGTCAAGCCACTCGAGTGAGATCCACATATGCCTTCATACACCTCAGCTAATGCACGCTTAGACTCATTGGGTTCTAAACACCTAAGGAGGGTACCATCTAGACCTCGCCTATACAAGTCATTAGCTATGATGACGTACCATTAAGCACTGTAGATTAGGTGATGTTTCTCATTCTAGGTGTAAGTGTCCAGAACAATCTAGTCACATAGGTAGGAGTAGATATGATGGTAGCGGGATAAATCATGTCCAATGACTGAACACATCATCCTAGATTCAGGGGTTTCATGGGCTAGGTAGAGTAAAATTTCCACTAGGAATTCATGTTGGAAGTCATTCTCAGGCAGTTGTAGCATAGAGGCAAGAGTAGCCATGGCATCAGTTGCTTTGTTGTCCATCCTTGGAATCTGCTAGAAGGTGATGTGTGCAAAGTACTTTTTAGGTCATCGACCATCCATTTGTAAGGTACCCGTTTGTCATCTTTTGTCTGATAAATGTCACTGACTTGATTGATGACCAGCTGTGAATCTGCAAAGACTTTGAGTTCATCCATTCACCATTCAATGGCTATCTTCATGCCATTGATCAGGGCTTTGTACTCAGCGATGTTGTTTATACAAGGAAACAACATCTTGTATGCCTTTGGTAAAGAGTACCTTTGCGGTGTGATAAACAGTATCCCAATGCCTGACCCCTATTGGGTAAATGATCCATTGAAGAACATAGTCCGTGTTTGATGTGTGAGAAGTATTATGGACTCATCAGGAAATTCAATGTGCAATGGTTGATGATCTTTAAGAGGAGCCTTTGCCAACTGATCTGTGATCACCTGTCCTTTGATATCCTTTCTCTCTACACACTCAATGTCAAACTCACTATGTATCATGACCCATTTAGCTAGTCTACCTATGAGGGAAACTTTGCTGAGTAAATAATTTAATAGATCAATCTTAGCAATGAGACGTGTAGTGTGAGCGAGCATGTAGTGTCATATTTTTTGTGAAGCGAACACCACTACCAAGAAAGCCTTCTCAATGACAGAGTAGTTTGTTTCATAGGAGACCAGAGTCCTACTGATGTAGTAAATAGCTCTTTCTTTGTTGTTTTGATCTTCTTGAGCTAGTAATACATCCAGTGACGTGTCTGTAGTAGAAATGTAGAGAATGAGCAGTTTCCTATGAATAGGAGGCATCAATATTGGCAGATTAGTAAGATACTGCTTGATTTATTTGAGCCCTTTGTCACAGTCTTCATTCCATTCATAAGTCACACCTTTGTGTAAAGTTTTAGTGAAAGGTTGTGACTTGTCCGCCAGTTGTGCAATGAAGCACTGTATAGACTGTAATTGACCTTGTAACCCTCTCATCTTACTAATGTTACATGGTGGAGGCATTTCCATGATGGCTTGAACCTTCTTTGGATCTACTTCTATGCCTTTTACAAAGATGATGTAACCTAGTAGTTTTCCAGATGTGATTCTGAATGTGCACTTTTTTGAGTTGAGCCTCAGATTGAATTGTTCCATTTGATCTAGTATAGGACCTAGATATGCAAGATGTACCTTCTATTGCATGCTCTTAGCTAATGTATCATCCATGTAATCTTCCATCATTTTATGAATCATGTCATGAAAGATAGTGGTGACAGCTCTTTGATATGTGGCTCCGACATTTTTAAGTCTGAACAGCATGACATTCCAATAGAAAGTTCCCCAAGCACATGTGAAGGTAGTCTTCTCTTGGTCTTCTGGCATGATTTTTATTTGGTTGTAGCCAAAGAAACCGTCCATCAGTGAATACATTTCATAACCCACTGTCATGTCCACAATCATGTCAATGTTGGGCAATGAGAAGTCATCCTTAGGACATGCCTTATTTAGATCTCAGAAATCTATGTAGACTCAGATAGACTTGTCATGTTTAAAAATTGGAACAATATTGGAAATCCATTCTGCATAGTCAATTTCTCTGATGAAACTAGCTTTGAGAAGTTTTTCCAATTCAGCCTTGACTAAGATTTCCACATGCAGATGCATCTTATGAAGCTTTTGTTTAATAGGCTTAACGCTGGGTGCAATAGATAGGTGATGCATGATCATATTAGGATCCAATCCAGGAATATCAGAATAAGTCCATGCAAAGTTGATTTTCTTGCTTCGAAAGAAATTGGTGAATTCCTCTTTCTTTTCTATAGATAAGGACTATGCCAAATGAATGATCTAAGGTGCAGCTTTCGTGCCCAAGTTCACAGGTTGAGTTGGCCCAATCAACACTGAAGATCTCTCCTGAAAATGACTTGGAAGCATATCAAGTATCCCATCCTCGAGTGCCTCAGAGAGGTTTTCACCCTCGGATATGTCTTTTATTTTTACTTTTTTTGGCTTTGATATTGCCACAATGTGGTTTTCACCATCAGAGCGCCTATTATTTTTTCTTTTAATTTTATGAGTGAGATACTTGATATTGGCTTTAGTCATGTTGACTCTATCTTCACTGGTGGAGGAAATTACTGGTTTGATAGCGTTAAGGTAACAAGCAAGAGCGTAATCATTCTAGAACATAAGGACTTCATTGGATGGAGAGGAGGGGTTCCAGTTTATCAGCTTGGGATGGTGGAGTGAAAGAGAAGTGACAGGTTCAAGTGCATTCACGGTATAGTCATCAAAAGCATAGACAAGCAAGTTGAGACATAAAGAGATCTCATCCAAAGATGTGTTCAATTCCCTTCAAGTCCTCACATCAAAAGTAGAGGGTATGTTAACATCAGTGGAATCACACTCGGTCATCCTAACACTAGACCCTTCACCTACTTCAAGAAGGTTTTCAAATGTGTGTACAGTGTCTATGTCCTTGTCAAAAGTGGAGTCGGATAGAGAATCAAACTCATACTCATGTGAGTTCGTAATACTTGATATAGGAACTCCATCAATGCTTGTTGTACCATCTAACTCATTCTCATCTCTTGTAACATTGATGTTTTGTTGTAGTTGTTGCTATTTGAACCACTCTTGAAAAGGAGATGGCATGTACAATTCCCATTGATAGTTGGGATGAGCAGTTTGTATTTTCCTCAACCGCTTGTATGTTAGCGGAGGCGACATCATCAGAATCACTATTAGTTTCTGCCTTACTGGCACATAGTATAGGATCATCTGGCTTCGCAAAGAGCATGACAAGATTTGGACTAATGGGATAAGGAAAGGTATCATCATCAAAACTATCCTCTTTGTGTTAACTGAAGCGGTGCCCTCAAGTTCTGGCTGGCATTCTAGTTCTAGTATGAATTTGTTGATCCCCAAATGGAATGGGATCTTTTTGAAGCCTAGACTAGTAGTGTCTTTTGTCCTTCATCCTGTAGCTTCAATCGGTTCAAGAAAACCATTATCGGTCACCCCTATAGGGCCACTCCCTTTATAGCCAAAGCGTTTCATGATCTTGAAGCCTTTGATGTATGGTTCATGTCCTATATCATGAGTGGGAGTGACTTGTTCAGATGTGTCCTTTCCTTTATAAATCCAAGCTATAATGGCTCTATTTTCATCCTCATCTTCTAGTTGCATTGTGGCTTGTACAAAGGTGCCATCATAGACTATTTGAGGGGAGATGACAGAACATTTCTTGTTTTCAGAGGGTTTCCTATAGGAATGCAGAGATAGAGGTAGAGCTATCAAGGACAACATAGGTTCCATCTGATACTCCCCCATGCTAGAATCTTTGAGTTTTAGAGTCTTTTTGATGTAGTCAAGGATGGTGGATCCAATGAAGGATAGTCCAACCTTGGCAGCCAATCAAGAACACATCATAATAACACAATAAGATATGCTCAATATCAGATTTCCATTAACATGCCTGACTGTAAGGCCTTCCGGGTTAGGGCCAATTACAAACAATAATAATTCTACAAGATCAACAAGGTCCAATCCAACACCAACTAGTCCAGTTCTAAGACAAATTAGCAACTGATGGAAACCCTAAGGTAGATCTGAACTTGTGTTCACAAGCCACCAAGCAATATCTTTGTCTCCACGCATGCAAACCACTAGCTCTGTAATTACAACTATCAAAAATCAATTTGATCTGCTAGATCTCGCAGGATCTAAGATCTTTTCCACAACTTCACTTATCTGATTCCCTAGATCTGCTCCCTAAACAACTACCCAAACCCTCCTTAAATACTAATCTTCAGCCACAAGTCAGTTGGATGTCATAATTAGCTCTTACAAACAAATATTAAATGTAATACAAGTTGACTCTCAAATAGCCTTACAATCATTTAATTCTCCATGTCAGCCTCAAGATCTACATAGGAGAATGAAACAACAGCTACCAACAATAAATGCACCAAGTCGGCCAACCAAATCACCAAGAACTCCAGTCGGTAAACCAGAACTACCAAGCGCCAGAGAAACAATTGAGCACCAGTGAAACAACCAACCAAGCCAAGCAACATCGAGCAACACAGGCATCACCAAGCACCAGTTCCACCAAGCACCAGAAGCTTCACTGAGTTCCTTCAGTGACCGAGCTTCCTTCAATAACCAAGACCATCAGTTAAAGCTGTAATCGAGTAACACTGGCCAAGTGACACACCACCATGCAGATTCACCAAGGACCCAAGAATGCCCTTGCATCACTTTTCCATTTCTTTGAGTTTAGCATTTAAAAATTTAGTAGACTCTCTATTAGTCAGGACAAAGCTGTTGGTAGATTGCGTGAGCATATTACAAGAATAGCTCATGTTGGTAGGTACAGTCACTTTTGCTTTGTGAAATGGGAACTTGATACATTGGTGATAGGTGGAAGGAACTGCTTACATCTCATGGATCCATGGTCTTCCCAATAGTATGTTATATGCAAGGGGGATATCCAATACTTGACATACAACATCTCTTTCAATAGGTCCAACTTAGATTGGCAACACCACTAAACCTTTGGATTTTTGTTCCTCTTCATCATATGCCTTGATGGTGATCTTTTTGTCAGCATCTATGTAGTCTTCACCATAGCCTAACTAGGTGAGCAGATTAGCAGAGCATATATTAAGACTGACACCATTATCAATGAGGACACAGTGAACACACTTTGGGCCAATCATGACTTCAATATGCAGAGGGGTATTGTGTGGATGGCTTAGTGAATGATCATCTTCCTCAGAGAAAGATAGATAATGGGGTGAGGTCAGGTGACTCACCATGGATTGAAACTAATCTAGATCAAGATCCTTAGGGACATTTGCCTTAGCGAGGGCTTTATCAAGAATCTGCCTATGAGCAGGTGAGATCTTCAATAGCTCAAAGATAGTGATCTAATCATTGGTACATTGTAATTGGTCTAGGATGCTATAATTAGAAGTGCTAGGCATGGGGACCAATTTCGAATTCTTGTTGGCAGGGCCAACAACAAGTTTATCTGTAGGTTGTTTCGGTGTTGATGTAGATGGCTTAGGGCCATTAAGAATGATCTTCACATGAGATCAAGTAAAGACATTTGCACAAACCTGAGACTATTTCAGTTCAGAAGAATGAGACACAGGGCCTCACAGGACAAATAGAATCTTAGGCCTAGGAGCATCCTTACTCCCCTTGATAGTGATCACATCACAGTATTCGACATCGATAGGTTCAACCATATTAATAACATTATCATTAACACTGTACATATAGTTGACCTTGGTGTCGACATTGTTGGTTTTAGAGGATTCACCCTTCTCATGAGGAGGAAATGGGTCTTTGAATGCCTAGTGATCAGAGTTCTGATTGTGACCACTCACAATAATATCACCACTCTTGATGAGGTCTTGGATCTTATGTCAAAGTTGATTACAACTAGAAGTTTTATGACCCTTGTTTTGATGGTAATCATAGTATGTGGATTCATTCCACCAAGTAGGCCATGGTTGTGGATCATAAGGACACAAGTTATCCAAAGGTGTGAGTATTTGGTTCTACAAGAGAGTCTTTTAAACCACGTCAAGAGGTTCTCCTAGGGGAGTAAACTCACACTTGGGTCAAGGGGCCCAATGTTTTCTTCTAGAATACTTCAAAGGTGGCTAAGCATCTACCGTGGCCTTTTCAGTGGCTTTGGCTGCCTACATACTAGAGGTAAGGTTGAAAACATCCTTTGGAGGTTTTGGATTCACATTGTCAACAACTCCATCATTCACAACATCCTAGTTTTTGTTGACAATTTTCATTTTGTCTTTTCTTGAGGAGGACCCTTTCTTGTTATCTTTGTGTAGGGTTAGTTCTCCTTTCTTGACCATGAACACCTCTATTCTCACAACTTTCTTGATCATGTCAGTAAAGGTTAATGGACCTTGCAGCTGTACCTGATACTCAAAATCAGGAAGGAGATTGTCTAGAAAGATATCAAGCTTTTCAAACTTAGGGATTTTGTGAGAATATTTTGTAGAGAGTTGTCTCCATCTCTAGAGAAACATCAAGAAATATTCCCCGTGTCATTGTTTCAGACTGCAAAGATTGCAGATATTAACCAGATGTTGGATATTGTGTGAATAGTGTTGGAGGAACAAATTGGCAATCTCATCAAAAGACTTGATGCTAGTAGGTAGTCAAGAGAACCACTCCATAGAAGATCCACCTAAGCTACGTATATGAAATCCATGGATAGAGCACCAAACTCTCTCAAGTGATCTTGAGGATCAGAGGTACCCAAATATTTTTCATATTTGGGAAGTTCTACTCCTTTGGGAAAAGGAGGCATCTAGAGACTCTTGTTGAATGGGAAAACATATGCTCTCTAGTGTGAACTAGTTTTCTGGTTTGTCCTTGTTTTTCATGAGTTGACCGATTTGGTCCTACATGTCTTGAACTATTTTTTGTATTTTAGTGGCCTCTATTTCCTCTTCTTTGACCACAAGAGTCTCAAATTTGTAGTTTGGAGGTAATTTGGCCCCTTGGTTGGTCAGTTCAAGAAATTATTTCTCCTTCTCTTCTTTCATTAGGATCTCCATCATCTTTGAGAGGCTTTTGTTAGCTCGGGCAACCTCAATGTCTTGTTGGGTTATCTCTTCATCATCATAACAAAGTATTTCAAAGATGCTATGGGATTGGAATCCATCTCGATCATTTTGAGCTTGATATCTTTCTCCATCATTTTGAGATTGATTGTGACCTCTACTATGTTCACTCTCTTGGTATTGATCATCCATTGTGCTAATATGAATAGACTTGGTGCGAGGGTGCGCTGTATGTTGAGAGGTCATGGTGAAGGAGACTTTTGGTGCATCAAGAAGGTCATTTTCAAATGGTGACCCTTCAGAGGTTGGATGATCTTGGAACAATGGGTTTCAGCCCCAACTAAGGTCCACATAGAATGAATGTCGAATGTAGGGTCGAATGATAGGAGAGAGAGATCAATATGACCCCTCTCTAGATGTAGCTAATGAAGAAGATTGTGAAGATCCTATACGACACTCAGATTGCGTGATGGGTTGGGAGCAACCTCTTCCTCCATTGCGAGGTATACCTCTACCTTGTCTAGCAATGTGTAAGGGGAATACGGTACTACTTCGGGTTGCAATAGTCATAGACAAAGATTGTGAAGCGAGAAAGAACAAGGACTTACACTTGGAACTTTATCTCTAAAAGGAAGCAAAGAGCAAGAAAGGTGAAATATACCCAACATGAGTCGTTGAGAGTAAGGCTAGAACAACCAAGAGATGAATATCATGTCGCGAGGTATGATAACATAGTAAATCAAGTAGACAACAGAGAGACAAGGTGAGTTGAAGTGATCATCTCATAGTTCTCAGCCTGAGACATCTAGTTTCAGATTGTGTACAATAGGAAGACATGCAGACAAACCCTAAATAGGAACTAGATTAGGTCGAAAGTTAACTAGGAGATGGGAAATTGCTCATTGTTTTGACAAACTGGGGACAATTTCGCATGAGAAAGTTTAGTCACGCACGAGGAAATGCCAGGTTTGCATGAGGATATGCTAGGTTCATGCGGAGAAGTGATGCATCAGACCAAAAATCAATGACAGAGGTCTCTAAAAGGACTATAGTGAAACTTCACATGAGGATGTGTAATCCCACGTGAGAAAGTGCAGAGTGTGTGTGAGGAAACAAAAGTGTGCGCAAGAAAATACACAAAACTAGGTGAAGAAGTACATAATCAGACAGTTTGGATCAATTTTTGAGATAGAATCAGTTTTTGAGACACAACGTGGACTATTCTCTGATAGGATATTCAGTTCATAGATTGATTCAGGATAGTTTAGATCAACAAACTCAGTTTGAAGGTTTCAATCAATCATTTAACAAGCATAGATTTTGGGACTAGTAGGTAGATATGAAACAATCAATAGTCAAAAATAGTTCTAATGAGGACAAAGCAACTCGGAAGAAACATGGGAGTCTTGAAAATTTTTGGACATGTTGGATAGTTTTAAGACTCAAAACAAACACTCAGTTATCCCTACAAAGAAAATGGTTGAGAAGACAAAATCCGTGCCTCACAACTTATGTGCATGCATTCACCTCACACAGCCGTGTCACCCTCTAGAGGGCACCCATGTTTTTGGTGTTTCCAAGGACTCAATAATATATGTTCAAAGGCTACCCTTGAAGTAGGGGTGAGTGTCATATACCACCTTTAAATGTCTAGGTGCATACCTATGGTGAGAATCTAGGAGAGAGATTCTTCCCCCTCCCTGCGCAAAGATTATGTCTCCTTTCAGAGGTGAACCGGGTAGGAAACTAACTAAGAGAGTGTTTAATAGGATTTTTTTCACATTAATCTCTGATGCCCTCACAATCAAGGCTAGGGCCTCTCAGCCACATCGACACCTGAAAGTATACACCCTCGCAAGCAGGGCTAGGAGCGGCTCTGCTCAGTACAACAGACAGAGCTTTCTCAAGATGTTCGAAATCATGGATTAAGAGAAAAAAATTAACATGGTTTTGGAGTCTTTTTATCAAAAAGAAACTTTATTATAGTGAGGTGGAATCATTTTCAAAAGGTGTGTACTCACTTGGGTCCTTCTCGGAGGTTCAACTTCCGGCAAGCCCACTAAAGGTGACTCAGACTTGGCTCAGATTCAAGGGTTTGAGTTTCTAGTGCTCTCAAAGAGAGAAGAGCATAATCCTCTACCTTTTCATCTTACCCAAACACACAAGACATATTCATCACCGAGCTAACTCCTCTTTCAACATATTCAAGAGCTTTTGGGTTTCTGGTTCTCTCAAAGAGAGAAGAGCATAATCTCCTCACTAATGAATGTATCAATTGATTTGTTACCTTTTCTTGCTTCCCCAGGTATCTATCATGATAGCAATGTCTGGGTCTCAGATTCATCCATGGTCATCACTTCCATGTAATGAAGAGTCTATTACCCTATTCTACTATCAAGACCCTTAAGAAATTTTAACAAGGCCCTATTTAGACTATGTAAAGAAAGCATGAAAAAGACATAATGTTTTGAGTGGGTTTTAGATTCTTTGACAAGCATCATGCAATCAAACTATTAGTAAGTATGCATAGTCATGTTTTTAGGAATCTTTGACATGTGTCCTGCAGCCCACTGTTATGCTGTATCAGAAATCAGAAGCAGAAAACCACAACAAGATAGAAAATGTCAGAAAACAGGAATAGAAAGTACAAAATTGTGAAAATTTTGAATTTCTGATGTCAAAGTCCGCGCAAGATAATGCATAGTCTCGCGCAAGAAAACACCTTTGTCGCATGAGGAAGTGATAGGAAAAGCACAAATTCACACGGTATAGTGAGAAACTTCACTTGAGAATCCATACCAATGACGTACAAACATACAGACAGAATGCAAAAAATTTGATAGAAAAAATAAAATGAAATGAGGCCAGAAATTGATTTTCTGCCCCATGGTGGGTGCCAAAAATGTGATAGCTAAATGTTGTCCTCTAACTTATCCATACACTTCAACACAATCATTGTTCACCAAATACACACAAGAATGAATGTGGGATCATTCATCCTGCATGCTTGTATGATTCGACCTGTTGCCTCCTATCTAGGTAGGGTTGTGAGTCTCTCTCAGAATCAAGAATCCATCAACCATAGACTAGCACTATAATCAAGGATTTATCTATGAAATGAATGCAATTTAAGCTAGAATAAAAGCATGTATTGAATCTAGAAATGAAATGTGAATATTAATCTAATAACAATGAAAGTAAACTAGATTAATTGAATTGCATTGCTAAACATAAATATGAGATTATTCTAGAAAATGATATTTAAACTAGTAATGAAAGCTTGAATGAAAATGAGATAACAATTCAACAGAGTTTCAATACTTCAAAAGTTGGATCCACATGAATGAGAAATGAGAGTTCTTTTATAGAATCTTGGGTTCAATCGACGGTTGAGATTGAATCAGGTGAATAGTGGACATTGAAGGAGAGTTCAGTTCAGAATAGAAAGTTTCCTGCAGAGAGGCAGTCAACTATTTGCCTTTTGAGTGTGTAAAGCAATTAACTGATTTGTTGCACTTTTGGATTCTAGTTAACTCAAAGTTTCCTTTTCTGAACTGAAGAGAGGATTTTGGAGAGAATATTTGATTAAATAAATACAATATTGCCTAATAAATGGATTTTCCCAACTATTTGAATAATTAAATTCAATTATTGAAATGAGGATATTTATTTAAAAACCAAATATTATTTAATTCCTTTTTTATGTATTTTAGCTAAAAGGGGTGAATTTAATTTAATTAAAGTGCTAGGACTTTATAATTAAATTAATCAATCATAAGTTTTATTTAGCTAATTATAGTTGATATTTAGGAATTAAATATCGCATGTGATTAATGTAGATTTAGGGTTTTCTGCATTTGACACTAAATCAAGTAGAGTTAATTAGAAGACATAATTGCCTAGTACAATAGGACTTTGATGATTCAGAAATTGATAGAATGAGACTAAATGCAATAAAATTGGTTAAGATAGCAAGATGCCAATTTTGGGGTATTACACTAGTTAATACCCAAAAGGCATCCACTTTTACTATGATTTATTGAAACCAAAACATAATATCACATCTTATAAGACCTCATGCATAAGAAAACAAATAAAATAATTATTGTAATGTGTCAGCATATAAAAAATAGAGTTCATCTACATTAAATAAGATTTTAGACAACCATACACTTAAAAAGATGAAATTCTAATGGAAAACTTGGAACCCAAAAAAGGTGCAACAAAAGCTAAACCATCTAAGGTACATACATACATACATACACACACACACACACATACATACATACATATAAGATGATGAGGCATGAGAGGATTTGGTTAAGTTCAATTGAATAAAACAACCACTCAATGATAATGACTCAAGCTTAAACTCCAATTTTGATACAATGTTACCATATGTTAATTAGGAACAACTATACATTTCTTTTTATTTTTTTCATACATTGACGATAAATGCAATCAAATTTTATTAATGTTTTTGTCTACTCTTTGAAATCTCAATTCACCTCTTAATGTATGTATTAAGATTCTATAATAAATATAATAAATACATTGTCAATATTATCATTTTATGATATACATAATAAATGTCTTGTCAATGTTATCATATAAATATTTAAAATCTTGTTTAGATATTTTAAAAAAATTCTCATTTCTAATAATCATTCCCTATAAATTGACCTCCAATAGAATTAGAAACATGCCCTCCAACCAATGTACAAATTTGTAATATGAAAACTTATATATATCACTAAATATCTTCTCTTTTCTTTTCAACATGACTCTCGATAACTTGTTATCTCTACAAGTATGTTGAATTGGTGAGGCAAATTTAATTTTGTATGACAACTTATTATATATCAATGAATGTGCTCTCTTATGTTTTCAACATGACTTGCAATTACTTGCTATTTTGTTTATACTATGACTATGTTGTATTTATGAATCTAATTCTGTTTTATATGACAACTTATATATCAATGAATGTGATATATTTTGTTTTCAGCATGACTCTCTATAACTTGTTATCTCTCCAAGTATGTTTAATTTATTGGAGTTGATGAGAAAACAACTCACAACTCCCAAGAAGACCTTCATGCAAACACCTGTCACAGAAAGAGAGAGAAGCAAGAAGCTAGAGAGGCCTGAACGCATGGATCCATGAGAAAGAAGAAATCATTGATGTGCAAAAATAAAAGTTGCAATTCAATAATAATATGTGTTACAATCTATTACAAAGTTATCAAAGTTATGAAAACAAGAGGAGATCAATCCTTATAAAAGGATATCTGAAACCCTATAAGGGTAAAACCTAGGTTGCACAATGATAATTAATAAAGCAATTAATTATTATATGCCTAAAGTTTAGCTTAAGTAGAAAGAGATAATAAGTGACTTAGTAATTAAATCAAACATGATTTAATTAATAAGAAAACACTTTATTACTCTAACACCCCCTCTTAAGATGAACTTTGAGAGAAGCTAAAAACCTAGAAAGAACTACTGAAAGAAAATGGGTCACGACAACAAAAGGCCTGATTAGGAACCCAAGTATAAAAGAGAGTCTCTATAAAGTGGATAAATAGAGAAAACCACATGGGAAAAAATCTACTCCAAAAAGAGACAAAGACTAGTATGAAGGACTGAAGAAGCCTCTAAAACTAGGAATGTTCTAGAAAGTAGGAACAAGGATGAACATGTAGAACATCACTGAAGCAAGGAGCTACAAAATCTGTCAAGATGTAACTACTGATTTGAAGATCCTCTAATAAAATATGACTAGGTAGAGAAGAATGTAATCTTCATGAGTGCTCTCAAATGACACTACTTGAATCAGGAGGCAAACTAAGGAAAAAAACTAAATTCAAAGATACAAAATACTGTAATTTGCATGTGTGCCCTCAAATGACACTACTCGAATTAGGAGGCAAACAAAGGAAAACACCTGAACTCAAAGATACAGATGACATAAAAAAGACAAAGTATGAAGAGATGATCAATCAAAGCTAGAAGAGTACTTCCAAAAAAAAAGGAAAGAAAGAGTGTCTATATGGTAAATGATCCATCTAATCACCAGAATGCATAGGTACCCAGCCACTGCATCCGCCTAGTACATAGGAACAAATACTAAATACATAGCTCACATTATCAAACCAAGGAAGCAGTAGAACCAATAGTAGAAACCCCCCTTAATGCTGATAAGGGAGTAATGATAGGTACACTGAAAAGGATGTCCAATATGAACTGCATGATAAAGAAAAACCATGAACATCGAAGGTGCAAAGAGAGTACAAAAACAAATAGAGATACCTGAGGCTAATGCCATTGGAGGAACACTCACATGAAAAAAGTAGATGGAAAACAAAGGCAAACATCAAACCCCCCTGACACTTTATAATGGAGTGCAAGTACATAGAGCACAAACATGTGCAAGATCCCATACATGCAATAGAATGACACTTTATCTCAGTGCGTGTGCATAAAAGAATTCTACAAAAGTGAAGTATACATTGCTCAAAGAAGAGACAAGGATTCTGAAAGAAAAGAACAACCAAATACGAGCCATCTCTAAAAGGGAAGAGATCCCAAGACCTGAAACATCCAAGATATCCACCATAGTGCAAAAATGCAAGAAAATAAATAAAATATACCTAGAGAAGAATCTATAAAATAAATGGAAAGGTCATAAAACAAGCTTTCCAATGATATCTTGTTTGCCAAAAATGAAGTCTAGATGCTCAAGTTATGCCCCCGGGAAGACAAAAAAGAAGTTTTTCCTTTGAACTATTGGTATGAAAGATGGAGGAAAAAAATCCAAAATCCAAAAATATAGAAAGATCTATGTTTGAACAAGCTTTCCAATGGTATCTCATTTTCCAAATTTTGACACTGTATGCTCAAGTTATGAGAAAAAAACAAATGGGTATTCCAGAGGGCCCAAAAAAGGTGCAAATGATGCTGATGCAGTGATGACATCTGCAAAGTACTAGTCTAAATTTGATGGCCAGCTGCCCATCATTTCAAAAAATAATAGGTCCCCTGAGCCAAAAAACTAGGGCCCCTAGTCATTTGGGTGACCAGGGGGCTAGGCTCTAAGTCGTTGTCGACTGGGGGCTGGTCCCCATAGGACCATAGGTTCTACTGGCATGAGGTGCTTAAACTGGGTGATTTTCTCCTTGACCCCAGGTGGTCGTTGATAGTCATGCTAGTCACCATGGTGGTGACTGCGCGGTCACCGTTCAGTGACTCCGACGGTGACATCGTCGCGAGCTGCTGAGCAGTTACCACGGGGTGGCCGTGGAATGCCTAGAGTGGTGCGCGGGTGGCCTTGCTTCAAAAAAAACTTTATTTTTATTTTTTGAAAATCATCGATTTTTGTCTTGATTTGTATGTCAAGGTCGTACGACCCTAGTATGCAAATTTTTTTTGCCACAACTGCAACGTCATCCAAATCAAATGTGGCTTATATGGAAATGTGGATTCTTGGTCGTTGCGAGCCAATGATGAGGTTTGTTTGAGTAAAAAATGCTCCAAAAAACTAGTGACCACCTCGGGATCCGTGTTAGGGTTGGTTGCAAATTTTTTTTACCATAGATTCCAATTTTGTCCAAAATGAATAAACTTTATATGGATCTAGGGGTTCTTGGACGCTCTATACTCAACCATGGGGTCTATTTGAGGCCAATATGACTAGAAAGAGAGGTCCCCCTAGATCTAATAGAAAACCCTCTTAAACTACAAATTTGATGGACATGACCAAATCTCTTAGGAAGAGGACAGGGGAAAATAGATCTGAAGCTTTGATACATATTGGAGTTGATGAGAAAATAACCCACAACTCCCAAGAACACCTACATGCAAACACCTGTCACAAAAATATGAGAGAAGCAAGAAGCTAGAGAGGCCTGAACGCATGGATCCATGAGAGATAATAAGTGACTTTGTAATTAAATCAAACATGATTTAATTAATAAGAAAACACTCTATTACTCTAACAAAATTGGTGAGTCCAATTCAATTGTATATGACAACTTATATATTTGTGACTTTTCTCTATTTTATTTTCAATGTGATTGTCTATAACTTGTTATCTCTCCAAGTATTTTAAATTGGTGAGTCTACTTGAATTTGATATGATGACTTTTAATATCAATGACAATGCTCTTTTCTTCACAACATGAGTGTCTATACCTTGTTATTTTGTTTTGAGTGCAGCTATGCTAAATTCGCGAGTCCATTTCAATTTTATATATGTTGATAGTGAATGAAAACCTTTGTATCCACCTTAGATTTGGACTGAAGTTTTATTCAGTTAAGTGAGATTTTCCACATAAAAAAATGATTTGTGCCAAATATCTTGACATATGATATGTATCTCATCGTAATTGCACAAAGGTGTAAAATATAGACCCATTTTGGGAATGAGTTGTCATGGTGTATGCCAACCAAGGATAGTTGAGTAGAGAGGTGTGTATGAAGGTTCAAACATTTGCATGGAAACCAAACAGTCTTCCACCCCAAGTAGAGGATAAGATACATTAATGTTGAGTCAACAATGGAATAACAGTTGGCCATGGGATGCCAGATGCCCCATTTAATTTACTACATGTCCCCTCACATCTCACCACCATTAATCCCATCCAATATCTATAAGAACAACTTAAATTATCATTTAATTAAAAATCCCCATCACTTGCCATGGTTTCTTTCATAGTGTGTCTGAAGTGTTTTTTACCCTCTCTACCAAGGATTGTGCTAATGACACTAGGTTGTGTTGGCAAGAGACACTGTTGTTGATGGATTAGATATTGTCATTTGTATAAAATATATGGATTCCACATGTTCACTACAACTATTTTGATCATACTGATGGATTGAAGGCAAAATGGTGAAGTATGGTAGATACAAGACACTGTACAGGGTTCAATTTGATCTTTGATTATTAACATAATTCAATAAAATCAATAAAATTCATAAATCAAGCATTTAAACATCATCATTAATTGATCAAGAAATCACATTAATTACCTCTAAGCCTAATTAATTAAATTAATCCCATTAAATGCATGGATAAAGTAATTAATTAAACAAATTAATAAAAGGACTTGAATTACATGTCACCTCTCAAGGGACAACAAGGACAAAATCAGTCAATGAGAAGTGAGCCACATGGATCAACTCACATGGATCAAGGGAGGATGCATCTCGAGCACTCTTCTCAAATTGAATCTCAACTGTTGAATTCAACGAAGTTCTATAAAAGAAGAATTTTAAACTCACAAAATATATAATTAATTGCTTCCATAATTACATGCTATTATTTTGATTTCATAGCTAATTAGTTCACTCTTCATTTTGAATAGCTTAATTGTTAAAGAATTAATGGAATTATTTAATTTCTCAAGTTTCTTAGTTTCAATGCATTGAATCTCTCATTCTAGTGGTGAATTGTCACTGTTTAGAGTCTAAGGCTAAGAGAAAATTAGATTTTAATCACACTCTTGCTAGTTAGAGAGCAATATGACGAATTTGTTAGTGCCTTTGATCTCTTATTGCTTTATGAACTAACCATCTAATGTCTTATTGAAGTGTTGTGTTGCATGATAACAGGTACAATAATTAACACATACATTTCTAGTGCTCACTGTGGGGCCTAGCCCCAATTTTTTGCATTTTTAACTCAATTTTGTCATTTTCTGATAGATCCAGGATCACATATGGGACTTTGTGTTGCATCTACGAAGAAAGATCGCATAAGGTATAAACAGGATCACACCTGGTATTTCATGAATCGCATTTGGACAAGGTCTCGTTTGGTGAGCTTTGTGTCGCATTTGGGATCCTTAATCGCATTTGGTTAAAATTAAATTTCATTTGGTTATTGATCATATTTGGGAATAAAATAGGATTGCATTTAGTGACTTTACTTGCAAATTTGAGATTTCTAATGACTAATGGGTGAATGTTATGACTCTGATTGATTTTTACAACCTAACTATGGTTTGTAGGTCGAATTTTCAAAGACAAATAACAACTATAAACTACTAATGAGTTTTTTGGCAAGTTGCCTCATGGAATCAACCTAACTTTCTATTCTTGTCTCTATTGATTTTTTAGGAATTTAATCACAACTTGAGGTCATTTTTCAATCTAATCAAAGGATTATGCTCTTTTCCCTTTGGGAAAATTAGAAACTCAAAAGTTAGATTAGGAGTTGGGGTCAAATTGGAGTAAATTTATATTACACTTGCATGATGTGTTTGATAGGAGAAAATAGCATGGATAGGAGAGTATGCTCTTCTCCCTAGTGGAGAATCCAAAATCTAGACTCCTAAGCCTCCAATCCTCTTTGATTTCATTGCTATAAACTTTAGAGGGCCTGTCGGTTGAGATAAAAAGCTCCCAGGAATGACCCAAGTGAGGACAGGTAGAAGCTAACCCTTCCACCTCACTATAATAAAGATTCTTCCTTGAGATGAAAATCTTGAAAGACTTAGTAGATTTTGTTGTTGCAACCTTAATTTGATCATTTCCTTGGACATGCTTGGATTTTGTGTAGAGAAGATCTACTTAAATCTTGCTTTCAAGACTATATGAATTTGAGTACCCATAGAGCTATAGGCCTCAATCTCTCTTGTAGGACTGTAGGAGATGATTATGAATGTATTCCTTTACTAAAACGTCTATGTTAGAAACCACTTGGATTACCCTCAAAAGGTTGGTAATGCTTGTGCAAGGTAAATAGTAATTGCCCCAAGAAGTTCATCATATCAAGCCCTCTTAGATGTTACTACTCGACTAATATGGCCTCCAACATCTATTGCACATTGTTGGACTACCATATTTTGAGGAGTTTTTGAGTGTGTTCCTAAGCTAATAAAAAAGCATTTTCAATCCATGCCAAGTTATAGGGAAAATTAGGTGTTTTTTTGGTCTTAAAACAACACTTCTTGATGTGTTTGAATTGCAATCCAAGATTAAAAAAAAAACCCTGAATGAACAAATCATAGACATTTTCAAACACTCAAACTCCCTGGAATCAGATAGAAAAATTCTAATTTATTGCAAAATTGACAAACTTTTCCTCGAACAAACCATCAGAAGGTTGCATTTGGTATCTTGAGTTGCATCCTACATTTCATGTCACATATGGTAATTATAGAGTCACATACGGTATACCCTGAGTCGTATTTGGATTAGGGGTCACATTTAGGGTTTCCTAGATCGCATTTGGTTAACATTACCGGAGGTCTCATATAGAGGGTCACATCTGGGATAGAGAGAACTTGTGCATGTGACAAAACCTTTATTTTTTGATTTTTGAGTACCCTTTTGAGTCTTTTGTCAACTTTTGTCATCATAACTAGTGAACTTGCAAGTTTGAGAAGGTCAATTCTTTAGTATACCTCACCTACCTATTTGGTCTTCATCCACATTTATCAAGTCATGTAGTCCAATTCACATCAAATCCAATCAGTTCCCAACTCATGAATAGGGTAGTCTAACCCTTAAATGTTGGAGCTTTTAAAACATCACAATCCCTTTGCACTTGGTTCCTAGCTCATGAACATGGCATTTTATCCCTTTGAAGCTGGATCCTATTGCATTTTAAAACCCACACTTGTAACCTTGGAAAGACACACTTGGACAAATTTCAAACCCATTTGCATATAAGGACATTCAAACAATTACCTAATTAAGATTTCATGGTTAACACAAGACATGAGTCTTATAATCTAGAAGGAAATCTATTTTCAAATGAAATTCCATTGTTGACTTTCAAATGAGGAGAAACATCAAGAATAAATCTTTTATTCAGTACTACCCCTAGCACTATGCATACAATGACTCCCAATACTACCAACATGTCAAACCGAAATTATTTCACTTAGGAAGAATGAAATAATGATCAAAATGACCAAGAAGAACAAGTTAATCAAGAGGAAGAAGAAAATCAAAGAGCCCACTGAACAAGAATATCAAATAGCCCTAAGAAGCAAAAGATTCCAAAAGATACTCGAAAAAACTTTGGAAGAAAATAAAGAAAAATAATTTTTGGAGTTATCATTTCAAGGAGTGAAGTTACCTAAGGACTATGATGTCAACCAACTCAAGTAAAAAGAGGATCTTACTCCTATATCTATCCTAACACGATAGTTACTTGCTATGTAAGCAGAGATACAATACTTGAAGAAAGAAAAGGATAAACCAACAAAGCAGTATTCATTGGAACATGTTTGTCCTTTCCCTTTTGATAAGGGTGTAAGAATGATACCATTTCCACAACATGTCATAATTCCTAAATATGACAAATATACTAGCAACTCGGATCCTCAAGACTGCATGAGGGAGTTTTTCACATTGAGCATGGAATTTATGCATGAACAAAATTACTTGATGAGGTTTTTTCCAAGAAGTTTGGGTGGACAAGCAATGTACTAGTTTTATAAACTACCCACAGGCATTTAGACATTTGAGGAACTAGTTGATAATCTCATTCAATAGTACTCATACAACATACAACATATGGTGACCATGTTAGACCTGTGCAATATGAAGCAAAAAAGTGGAGAATCATTCTTAACATTCTTACAATGATGGAGAAAGATATTCGTAAGATACTCACAACAAATGCCTAGGAGTGAGAAGATGGACATTTTCATTAACAATTTGGTACCTGAAATAAATTTTCCCATACAAATCCAAGGTCCACCAAGCTTTGACAAGATGATATATAGTACAGTAAAGATCGAAGAAGTCTTGGTTAAGAAAGGAGAAATCACTCTCTACAAGGAGAATAAAGACAAGTAATATTCTAACAACAATAAGGATAAGTACAAATATGGGAATAAGAATAAGAACATGATCAATAATGGAGTTGTAGATGCACCTAATACAATACCTAAGCCTGAGGTGTTTAATCTTTCTACGAGTCTACAAGCTAGTAAGAACTTGAATACAACAGTGACACCAATGGATCCTAAAACTTTTAATAAATCCAATAACAAAAATGAGCCTTGGTTATCAATACCTAAGAGAACATTTAAACCTTTGGGAGATACACTAGAGGTGGTCTTGAAGTCAATTTTGGATAATAAAATTATCACAATCCTTGATTCAAAACCATGGGAACCAGAAGTGAAACCGAAGTGGTGGAATGATAATGATTACTATGATTTTCATCGCAATAAAGGGAAAAAAACCAATAACTGCATGAAGCTAAGACATGTCATTCAAGACCTAATTGAAGAAGGAAAATTTAAAGTGGATGGTCATCATACTAATAATGATCACAAAGCATTTCAAACTCCACTGCCTAATTATGAAAAAGGTGAATCTTCTAAAAGCAATAAAATCAATTATATCTACACTGATAATGACAATGTGATTCATATGGTGGAACCTAGCAAAAAATCCATCAATGTGATTACTCTCAAGGGAGTGCAAGACAAGACATAGTCCTCTAATGCTGTGACAAGGAGTCAAGCTAGGCTCACCCTTAAAGGAGCTTCTACATCAAACCCACCTACTGTAACAATGGTTCCTAAACAACTGGCATTACCTTCAAATTTCAATCTAGTAGATCAATTGCAGCATACACTGGCTCAAATTTCTAGTTTGGAGTTATTGAAAATGTCTCCGGTTCATCGAGAGATCCTTGATCAAGTCCTGCTTACTACTAATGTACCTAAGGACTTGGATGTAGATAGATTCCAAACTATGGTTGGTCATTTAAATTCCCCACACTATTTTTCTTTCTCTGAGGAAGATGATAAGTCCTTGAACCATCCACATAATCAACCCTTACATCTAGAGGTATTAATCCATAAACACTGACTCAAACTTGTCTTTATAGTTGGAGGCATTGGTTTGAATATATGTACATACAATTTGGTAAAAAAATTGGGGTTCTCTGAGCATGCAATTGATCCAAGAAGAAAGATAACTATAAAAGCCTATGATGAAGAAGAAAGATCCCCTAAAGGATTGGTTGTCTTACCCATCAAAGTGGGACCAGTGGAAAAATATGTAATATGTCAAGTTCTAGACCTACCACTTTACTACAATATTCTTCTTGGAAGACCATGGATCCATACAATGCAGGCATTACCTTCTACCTGTCATCAATGTATAAAATTTCCCCACAATGGAGTAGAGATAACCATTCCACTTGATACAACCCATCCTTGCAAGAGTCTCAAGCAAGTGGATAGTATGATCCCACATAACAAGGATAGTGCTAACAAAGTGGAAACTTCTAAAGAAATGGTCCTACAAAGTTTTACAAAGAAGATTAGTATTCAAGAAATAGGAATGGGAGAATACAAAATAGATTCCTTGATGTCCATGATGAATTTACCCTTATCTCCTAGATCTCAAGGGAGACCTTCATCAACATTCAAACTTTCCAAAGGTGATACTTTGTTAATTCATGAAGGGACAGGGATGGTGAAAGAAAAGGTGTCCCTCGAAGAAGAAAATGAAGAAAAAATTATTCTACAATGGCTATACAAAGAAGATGAACATGATGGGAATATAAAAAATGTGGAGATAGAACCTAACAGGTATGGAAAAGGTTTTGACATCATGAAATAAATGGGCTCTAAAGGAAAAGGACTATTGGGTCAAAATAGCCAAGGACTTATGGAACAAATGCACATGGACTTTAGAAATCCTAGAGATAAAACTGGAGTAGGTTTTAAAGAAATGACATCTCATTCCATAGCTAAAGATGGTCTAGTATTTGATAGATCAGGTGATTTTGATGATGAAGAAGAAAGAGAAGGAAAACCAATCTCCTATGAGAGGTTACTGTTCTTTCAAGGAGATCCATTGTTAGAGCGTAGCACCAATCTTGGACTTGAAGGAGATTCAAAAGAAGAGAAAGAAGAACCCAAAGAAGAATGACAACAAAGACATCCTAACTAGGGAAAATTGGTTACTGTCACTCATGTTCTTGACATGCCACATTTTGAAGAATAAAAAGACATAAAATATTTACAAAGACCTTTACAAGAAAGAGAGAATCAAGAAGAAGAGGAAAATGCTGATGAAGAAGAGGAAGTACCAATGACTATTGCCCACTTCTTGGGAGTCACAGATGATAGACAGGTTTATTCACATGAGTATGAATGGGACATGCTCTTTGATGCTATAATAGACATAAAAGTAGATGTGGTGTACAAATACACTACTAGAGTTCAAATTGAAGAAGGAGAAATTTCTAATGATAGGTCACTAGGGTTAGATTCACATAACACTAATGTGAATTCCAATAATAATTATAATGACTCTAATAATATTAACAACTCTTTGGAAGAAAAATCAACATAAATCATCTTGCAAGTTGATAACATTGATAATAACCTGGTTTTGTCTCTCAAACCCTATGAATCTTTTCCCTTGATGCATCCCGAGCTTATAGATTGGAATGAACCCATATCCAAAAGCCTACTATCCTTTGATAATGACTATACCCTATCTTTCTATCTAAATTATTATGAACCCTTTACCTCTTCCACTAGTGCAAGGAGTGTAAATATGACTGAGGGGGATATCAAGTTTCTCATTCTAAAAATGAAAAATACAAAGAAAAAGAAATCTGATGGTGAAAACCATGTTGTGGCAGTATCAAATGCAAAAATAGTAAAAGAAAAAGATGTAACCAATGGTGAAAACCTCTTAGAGGTGCCAAAGGCTGAGAACCTTGATATTATTCTAGATCATTTTCAAGATAGATCTTTAGTATTAATTGAGCCAACACAACCTATCAATCTTGGAATAATAGAATCTCCACAAATGGTTCACATTGCTCAATCTCTATTAGAAGAATACAAGCTACAATTCACCAATTTCTTCAAGGAAAAGAAGATCAACTTTTCTTGGTCTTATTTAGACATGCCCATGCTAGATACATACTTAATAATGCATCATCTATCTATTTCTCTTGAAGTAAAGCCTGTCAAACAAAAATTGAGAAAGATAAACCCACATGTAGTATTGTTAGTCAAAGTAGAACTAGAGAAACTGTTGAAAGCAGGATTCATAAGAGCTATTGACTATGCAGAATGGATATCTAACATAGTTCCTATCTTGAAAGAGGATAAATCTATAAGGGTTTGCATAGATTTAAGAGACCTAAACAAAGCTTGTCCAAAAGATGATTTTCCACTCCCTAACATAGATATGATCATGGATCTCAATGTAGGATATGATATGTATTCCTTAATGGATAGGTTCTTAGGATACAACCAAATCAAGATCACCCCTAAAGACCAAGAGAAGACTACATTTACATGTGTGCGGGGAACATATTATTGTAACATAATGGCATTCAGTCTCAAGAATGTAGGCAAAACATACCAAAGGGTGATGATGACAATGTTCCATGATATGATGCACATAAATATGGAGGATTATGTTGATGACACATTAGAAAAGTAAAAATGAGAACAACACATATTGAGGACCTCAAAAGAATCTTTCACAGAATGGAGAAATTTCAACTAAGGCTAAACCCTAAGAAATGTGCATTTGGAGTATCATTAGGAAAATTTCTAAGATTCATAGTTTCAGTGAAAGGAATTGAAATCGATCCAACAAAGGTAAAAGAAATCCTTGAAATGTAACCACTCTGCAATATCAGTTAGATGAGAACACTTAAGGGTTAGGTGCAATCCATAAGGAGATTCATATCACAATTAGCAGATAAAGCTCAATCCTTCATGAAGATGATGCACAAAGGAGTCACATTCACATGGGATGAACAATGTGAGAAGAACTTTTCTCAAGTCAATCAATATTTGGTGAATTCCTCAATCTTGATTGCTCCAATACATGGAAAACTGATTCTACTATACATATCGACAATAGACACATCATTAGGATTGTTTCTAGCACAAGAGGATTAAACCAAGAAGGAAAGGGATATATATTATATATCAATAGAACTCTAGTCTCCTATGAGTTAAACTACTCAATTATTGAAAAGGCATGCCTAGTAGTTCTATTCACATCTCAGAAGTTAAGACACTACATGTTGGCACATAAGGTGAAGCTAGTTTCCAATATAGATCCACTTAAGTATCTGTTGAATAAAGAAATATTGACAAGAAGAATAGAAAAATGGGTCTTGGTATTAAGTGAGTTTGATATTGAGTATGTTTAAAGAAAATCTATCAAAGGACAAGTGATAGCCGAACAACTTGCTGAAGCACCATTGATAGATGAAAAACCACTGCATATAGAGTTCCCTGATGAAGCAATCATGAACCTAATAGAACATCCATGTAAGATGTATTTTGATGGCTCCTTCACACAACAAGGATTGAGAGATGGATGTTTGTTTATTACTCCATAAAGATACTGTATGAACTAAATATGGGCCTCTGATTTAGCTCCACACTTCAACATAGTCATTGTTCACCAGTTGCAGCCAAGAATGAACATCAGATTATTCATCTCACTTGTATGGATGATTCAACCTGTTTCCTTCTATTTAGGTAGGGTTTGAGATTTTGCTCTCAGAATCGAGAGTCCTGCAACCATAGACTAACACTAGAATGAAGGATTTGATTGAAAACAAATGCAGTTTTAATCTAGACTGAATGTGCAATTAATCTAGAAATGATGAAATTAATCTAAGAACAATGAAAGTAAACTAGATTAAGAAATGAAATGCATGATTAAGCTAAACATGATATATTAATCTAGAAATGAAGATTATAATAAGAAATGAAAGCTTGAATGCAAAAGAGCTCTGGTAATAATGCGACAACACTTCATTGCTCAAAAAGTTGGATCCTTTGAATGAGAAATGAGGGTTATTTTATAGAATCCCAGGTTCAATCGATGGTTGAGATTGAATCAAACGAACGGTGGAGATTGAATGAGAGATCAGTTAAGAATAGAAAGTTTCCTATAGAGAGGTAGTCAGCTTTTGTTTTTGTCTGTGTTAAAGCTGTTAAATATTTTATTTCCCTTTTTGATTTTCAATTAACTCAAAGTTTCCTTTTCTAAACTGAAGAGAAGATTTTGGAGAGAATAATTAATTTAAATAAATACAATATTACCTCATAAGTGGATTTTATTAATTATTTAAATAATTAAATTCATTTATTGAGATGAGGATATTTATTTAAAAAACTAAATATTTATTTAATTCCTTTTTCGTGTGTTTTAGCTAAAGAGGGTGGATTTAATTTAAGTAAAGTACTAGGAATTTATAATTCTATTAATCAATCATAGGGTTTATTTAGCCAATTTGTATTCAATATTTAGGAATTAAATATGTTATGTGATTGATAGAATTAATTAGAAGATATCAAGTATAGTCAAGTAGAGTTAATCAGAAGATAGAATTGCCTAGTACAATAGGTCTTTGCTGATTTAGAAATTGATAGAATGAGACTAAATGCAACAAAATTGGTTAGGATTACAAGACACCAATTTTGGGGTATTACATTTTGCCCCTCTTTGAATTGATGTACAAGCAGCGCATTGATTCGAAGAATAGTCTGATGTGACAATAGATGAGGTTTTTGAGATTATCTCTAGAACAAAGCTTAACCCTCAGACATCGAGGTTAGATTTCCAAGACATCAATCAGATCAAGTTGTAGAATCATCTCCAAATGAAGCTTGATTCTTTGAATTCTAAGTTAGATTGCAAAGACATCGATTAGATTACCACTTTTTGCAAGACTGTCCCCAGAATGAGACTCAATCTCTAGGAGTCAGGGTTAGATTTCTCCAATAAGCATTGATTAAATGATAATTGATACAAATTTTCAAGACTATCTTTAGAATGAAGCTTAGTCCCCTGAGACTTGAGTTAGATTGCCCCGATACTGGTAAAAAGAACTTTCAAGAGCCATCTCCAGAACGAAGCTTGACTTTCAGGAATTAGGGTTAGATTGCCCCAATACCTAATAGAGATTTCAAGAATCACCTCCATAATGAAGCTTGATCCTCAAGGATTTGAGTTATATTACTCAAATACCTTAAGATATTTTGAGAACCATCTCCAGAATGAAGCTTGATCCTCTAGGATCTAAGTTAGATTGCTCAGATACCTAACAGTAAGATGGCAAGATGTAAGGGACAAAGATGCCCCTAGTGATAAGATGCCCCTAGCGATGATGACTTTTGATTTAGATTTGAGACTTGATTCAATGATGCAATCATCTTGCCCCCTCAAGAGTGAAATGGAAAGATGACACGTTATGAAAGATAATTGATAGCAATAGGTTACAGATAGAGATAAAATCAGAGATCTAGAACTTAGAATAGATTACGGAAGAATCGAGAAGATTCAGAAGTGATCTGGAGTGATTTGAAGGTCCTGTTGACCAAGTTTGACCATGGTTGACCAAAGTTGACTTTTGATGAAAAGATGAAGAAGTCAAGAAAATGATGATGAGATGTGATTCTAGCAGGAATACGACATCAGAAGGTTGACTGCACAAGCGTCCGATCACATCGGTCCTAGAAAGTTTATAACATAATTTTGAGCTATGTAGGAGTGTTTGATTTTGATTTCGATCCTAAAAATGGATTCAAAGCAGTCGATTTAGCCAAGGGTGAAGTTTTTGTGTAAAACGGAGTACTTTTGAAAATTAGGTCAAAACCTATATAAGGCCCAAAAGGGTCATTTTTAATTCTTTTGTAACCATTGACTTTGAGTGATTTAGAGAGCTTTGAGCAAAATGGAGAGTGTATCAGTAAAATCACATAGGTTCAAGCACTCCCGATGTCATAGCCAGCCAACAACATATGACCCACCTGTGAGTAGTCAATAACCTATCTTGTATTGCAAGTTTTTGATGCATTTTAGTAGATTTAGATAGGTTTTTAGCAAGTTTTGGGACTTTCTCGCAAGAACTCGTGTGAGGAAAATGTTTCCTCGCATGGGCCATGGAGCAGTCTCACGCGAGGAAAGACCAAAAGAGGGCTTCCTCACATGGGGTCTCTCCATGGGCTCACGTGAAGAGGTCATTTAAGCTACACGAGAAACCCTCCTCAAGGAAGATCTCTCACGCGAGCTAATAAGAAGTCTCATGCGACAACGAGATCTCGTGCGAGGATCCTACTTCCTCATGCGGGAAACTATTGCATAAAATTAGGATTTATGCCCAAAATTGCTTAAGATTAGCCAAGTAGAGCATCTGAGAGGTATTTTAGGATAGGTGCACACTTTCAATTGCTATTTTTGCTTTGAAAATCATCATGATTGAGGTACTGATCATGTGTTGTCACTTGCATTGTAGGTTGACTTCCAAAACATTATGTTCAGATCCCATCATCTGGTGATTGGTGAGGTTGTGTGATGATTAGATGATGTAGATTCAACTCACATAGATGGACTAGGATTTTCTTATCTGTGTGATGTACCTGACATTTGGGTAAATCATAGATTACTAGGTGCATTGGTCAAGTGTTTCCATTCAGAGACGAACACATTTCACTTTCCACAAGGGGAGATGATAGTTACCCTAGAGGATATCTACATGATCCTAAGAGTACCCTTCTATGGCCCACGTGTGGAGTATGATACACAATAGAGAGCAGGCACTGTGGCACTTAGAGAGATATTCTAGGATGATCTGGTTATGGGTCAGACCATCCCATGGGATGATCTGATCAGAGACTATGGTGCAGGGCATAAATTAGCAGTTGTGTTGGTAGCATTCTTGGGCTACTACTTGATGCTAGAGAGGGGTTAGCATGGAATGGAGTGTAGCTGGGGGTGGATGTTGCAATGGATGCTAGAGCGGCTGCCCGTGAGATATGGATGGGGCCAGTGCATGTTAGTGCAGATGTACCATGAGATGCACAAGCTCATGTATCAGGATTCTTGGAGCATGGAAGTAGGAGTGTTCATGTTGTAGATATGGGCTTGGGAGCATCTTCCCATTTGTAGGCCCATGTTTTATGACACTAGATAGCCCTTGGAGCCATACATTTATAGGTATGGTGGCCCTATGACTCAGCTAGCATTGGGTAAGACTGAGCAGTGGAAGGCTCAGCTGGATGACATGGTCGCAGTCACATGGTGGCCATGGGTAGGTATAGATGTCTGGGATGATGCCAGGCATGAGCTTCCACATATGTTTTGTTCACATCCTTTGATTGGCCACACTATTACTATTATTAAGTAGTTTCCATTATCACAGGCTTTGAGGCAATTCGGGAGAGTGCAGGATATATCTCAGGAGTACTGTGCTTATGTTCATTTTGCTGATGAGGTGAAGAAGGGTTAGCTAGTGAGGCTAGATCAGGGAAGGTGTATGATAGAGGTATGGGTAGTGCCAGCCTGATGGGATTATATGGTTGCTATAGCTAATGGGGGGATGAAACCAGCATATCAGGACCATCTATTGGCACATCCATTCCCCTGATTCATAGATCTAGTTGGGATGGCTCAACAGGTGGTGCAGCCATGACCATAGTAGCAGGTGGTGAAACAATAGGTACCTTAGCCACCACCACAATAGGAGTAGGTGACTAGGTAGAGGACTAGGCAGACTCCCATTCCTTGTAGACAGATGGGGATAGATCCTGGTGTGGGTAGAAGTGGAGGTCAGGATAGAACAACAAGGTAGAGGACTATGAAGACATCACAATAGTCACCGACCATGGAGGCACAGGATGAGGCTATGCAAGATCAGGCCACACAGGTTCCCCCTCCTAGAGACACAGTCACACAACTACAGGATGGGCTATAGAGGAGCCGAGAGAGGGTGCGACAGGCATATAGAGAGCTGGGGGATCTCTAGATACAACTGACAGTCTGAGATACCTAGATAGCTGAGAGAGATTGAGAGATCAGAGAGCTATGGGAGGTGTTGGAAAGGGCTTAGATAGAGACTCAATATGAGGCTGCCTAGTCAGCCTACTATTACGCAACATATGTAGGTGCAGTTCCAAAGCTAGCGGACCTAGTTCCATAGTTTTTAGAGTATTTTGAAGCACTAGTGGTTCCACAAGGACCTCCTCCACAAGAACCACTATAGCAGTACATTCCACCTCCCCCACCTCCTCCAAGTGGTGATGGCCAGGGCTAGACCTAGTATTGTACCCCCATTTTTGAGATATAGTCTATGCTTGAGTAGCACCATTTTTGTATTGGCACTCTTGAGATATCTATATCTATATCTATATATATATATATATATATATATATATATATATATATATATATATATATATATATATATATATATATATATATATATATATATATATATATATATATATATATATATATATATATATATATATATATATATATATATATATATATATATATATATATATATATATATATATATATATATATATATATATATATATATATATATATATATGAGCTCATCTTTTGGTATTATTGTACTTGTCATTTATTGCTTTAGATGTTTTATGCTTTATGAGATGTATCCTAAATGATTAGATGAGTAGATGTATGTCATGTATAAATATGCAAATGAATATGCACATCTTTTATTGTGATGTATGTATGCTATGTGAAATGTGATAATAGATGGTAGATGAATAAATGCAATGTATGTAATGTATGATTTGATTTATGCGTATGATGAATGCACATGTATATGAATATGTAGATGAAAATGTATGTATATGGATTATGTGAATGCACTTTGATAGATGTAATGTAATGTATTTGGTACTAATCATCTCATGCAGGATATCATAATACACGATAAGTACTAACCAAAATAATGTTCTTGAAGATTGAGAGAGAGGATCAGACACTTGCGTAGCCAAGGTGAACCCGAGACGTAAGATGAGAATCCTTAGACAAACCTAGAAGAATACAAAAAAGAGAACCTCAAAGTACTGCCGCAATGCAAGCCTAGAATGAAAATGCAAACCTAAGCTAGACACAATCCCTAGGATTTGGTTGCTAGACCCATTAGATAGTTATCATCATAGAGCATTTTTTTTTTGGTATCAGATGATCACAAGGTTTCATACAACTCTCATTGATATGAAGGTCATGAGAATATGAATATGACATTAGTCTTAGATTTTTTAGAATGAGGTGTAAGCATTAAGGCACAAGAAGCCATAATGACCTAAACACCTATTCCTTTTGATTTAGCAAGTTAACATAAGCATCAAAGCATAGTTTCTAGGATGACCTAAATGTTGCTTTCACACAAACACACCAGACATGCAAGAGTGCCTTCTTTCTGCCAAGTGATTGATAAGTATATTAAGAAGGCTCGCAGTGACCCTTACGTTCACTTAGCAGGACAAGCGTTTGAAGCGTCACTTGTGGTAGAAAGAAGTCACCCAAATAGACAAGGAGAAGAACCAACCTCACCAAATTTTCCATATAAAAGGAGTCAAGGTACACATGGCCATCTAACATGAGATGGAGGCTCTCACAGTGAACACCCATTTTAGATGGATTCATTGGATCATTGGAACTAAACCAACAAACATAAAGAAAAGAAAAGATCATGTCCCTATTCTTCGCATCCCTCGGTCAAAATAGATGTCCTAGAGTTTCTTGAGTAGGAATGACAAAGTGAAAAGACAAGCACACAAAAGAAAAGCTCAACATGTCAGTTTCAACGAATTGATGTTAGATCAAAAGTATACAATGTAAGCGAGAAGTCTCATTAGGACGATGACATTAGATAGACATAGTGAAAACCACTAGTGATTGACATGAGAGACAGTCTCAAGGAGAGATTGTAGTGCGAGCTAAGTATTGGAAAGTAGACGTAGTGGGAACCATTGGTGACTGATATGAGGAATATTCTCAAGGAGAGAGATCTTAGGACTAGCTAGGCATCAGTAGGAAGATGCAGTGAGAACCACTAGTGAATGATACAAGGAAGATCCTATAGCTAAGAATCATTAGACAGATGCAGTGAGAACCACTGGTGACTAATGCGAGGGAGATCCTCCAAAAAAGATAGGACAATGCCCCCTAGACCAGGAAGGGTGCCCACAAGTGTGATAAGTTTCAATCCATGTAGAGTCAAGCATAATCTCGAAGATAACTAAGAGCAAGTGTATGAGCTAGCAAACTAAAGCAGGAAAGTAAGATAGCAACTATACAAGGCCAAGCGGTGTTGTGATAGGTATAGCATTGCAGAACAAGAGGTGCTTGTTTACCAGGTTTTCACCATCTTGGCAGGAGTTATTGTGTTTGCTACCATGACACCTGTTTACCAGATTTTCATCAATGGCACATTTTTTTGTTTTTTAATTTTTTTGTGTTTTTATCTTTTTGATTTTTTTATATTTTTGTATTTGTCAATTTTTTTTGGTTGATGCATCAAAGTGCCTGTTTACCAAATTTTCACTAAGATGATAATTTTTCAGGACATTTTACAATTTTTAGGATTTTTTTAGAATAAAGTATGTACATGGAGCATGCAAAAGATGTCTCAGCTATAGAATCACTTCAGATGCAGAGCGTTGATCGACTCTTTGAGTTATTCTCCTTCAGTAGTAGAAAGTTGATAAGCACCAGACCCAAACGTTGCAGTAACAATATACGGACCAAGCCAATTTGGTTCAAACTTTCCTTTCTGGATCCGTTGTTGTTGATTCTTAGGGTTTTCTCTCAGGACAAGATCACCCACATGGAAATCCCTTGGTTTAACTTTCTTGTTGTAGCTCTTGGACATTCATTTCTGATATGCTTAGAGATGATCAAATGCCACTTTTTGAAGTTCATCTAGTAGTTCTAGCTCCTATACCCAAGATATTCTAATGTCTTCATCAGTGATGAGGCCTTTCAGAGAGACTCACAAAGTAGGAATCTCAACCTCAATAGCGAGCACAATGTCTACTTTGTAAACCAAAGCAAAGGAGGTAGCCCCCATTGGTGTTCATATGCTTGTTTGATAGGCCGATAAAGCCAAATTAATCTGGAGGTGCCAATCTCTACCAGATTTGTGAACTGTGTGGTGCAGGATTGCCTTGTTTGATGCTTCCACCTATCCATTAACCTAGGGATAATAGATGGAAGACCAATGTTGAGTAATCTTGAACTTAGAGCATAGCTCTTTCAGATCCTTATTATTGAACTGCCCCCCATTGTCAGTGATTATTGAGGAGGGTACACCATATCTACAAATGATGTAATTCAAGATAAACATGGCTATAGACTTGCCATTTGCTATAGTTAGAGGTACTACCTTGACCCATTTGGTGAAATAGTCTATAGCCATGATAATGAACTTGTGTCAATTCGATGAAGAAGGGTGGATTTGACCCACCAAATCAAAGGCCCATTGTTGAAATGGCCAAAAAGTAATGATTGGGATTAGCTCCTTGGTGGGAGTGTGAATCAAATTCCCATGAAGTTGATACTGTTTACAAGCCTTAGCATATTGTATAGCTTCTTTCTCCATATCAAGCCAATAGTAACTAGCTCTAATAAGTTTATGGGCCAATGTCAAGCCACTTGAATGAGACCCACAAATGCCTTCATGCACCTTAGCTAACACATGCTTGGACTTGTCAAGTTCTAAAAACCTAAGGAGGGTACCTTCTAGCCCTCTCTTATACAAATCATTAGCTATGATAACATATCATGAAACACTATGGATTAGGTGACGTTTCTCATTCCAGGTGTAAGTGTCTAGAACAATCTAGTCATGGAGGTAGGAGTAGATATGATGGTAGTGGGATGAATTATGTCTAATGACTGAATAGATCATCTGAGATTCGGGAGTGTCATTTGCTGGGTAGTGTAATGTCTCCACTAGGAATTCATGTTAGAAGTCATTTTCTGGCATTTATAACATGGAAGAAAGAGTAGCCATGGCATCAACTACTTTGTTTTTGGCCCTTGGAACTTGCTGGAAAGTGACATGTGCAAAGTATTTTCTTAGGTCATTGACCATCCATTTGTAAGGTAAAAATTTGTCATCTTTTGTTTGATATATCTGATTGACTTGGTTGATGACAAGCTGTGAATCTCCAAAGATCTTTAGTTCATCTACTTGCCATTCGATAGCTATCTTCATGGTGTTGATTAGAGCTTCATACTCAACAATGTTATTTGTACAAGGAAACAACATTTTGTATGTCTTTGGTAAAGAGTACCTCTATGGTGTAATGAATATTATTTTGACACTTGACCCTTGTTGTGTAAATGATCCATCAAAGAACATAGTCCATGTCTGATGTGTGAGAAGCATGATGGACTCATCTGGAAACTCAGTGCCTAATGGTTGATAATCCATGGTAGGTGCGTTAGCCAACTAATCCATAATCACTTGTCCTTTTATGGCTTTGTGCTCTACATACTAAATGTCAAACTCACTGAGTATCATGACCCATTTCGCTAATCTACCTGTAAGGGAAGCTTTGCTGACAAAGTACTTTAATGGATTAATTTTACCAATAAGACGTGTAGTGCGGGAAAGCATGTAGTGCCACAATTTCGATGAAGCAAATACCACTGCTAGGCAAGCTTTCTCAATGACTGAATAGTTAATTTCATAAGAGACCAAAGTTCTATTGATGTAATAAATAGCTCTTTCTTTGTTATTCTAATATTCTTGAGCGAGTAAGACACCTAGTGATGTATTTGTAGTAGAGATATAGAGAATGAGTGGCTTCCCATGAATAGGAGGCATTAATATTGGTGGATTAGCAAGATATTGCTTGATCTATTGGAACCCTTTCTCATAGTCTTTGTTCCACTCAGTCACACATTTATGTAGGGTCTTGGTGAATGGTTGTGACTTGTCTGCTAGTTGTGCAATGAAGTGCCAGATAGACTGTAACCGACCTTGGAGACCTCTCATATGACTAATGTTGTGGGGTGGAGGCATTTCCATGATAGCTTGAACTTTCTCCAAATCTACCTCTATGCCTTTAGTAGATATGATGCAATCCAATAGTTTACCAGATGTGACTCCAAAGGCACACTTTTTTGGGTTGAGCCTTATACTGAATTATTTCATTCGATCTAGTATAGGACCTAGATCTTCAAGATGTACTTTTAGTTCCATGCTCTTAGCTAATGTGTCATCCACATAATCTTCCATCGTCTTATGCATCATGTCATGAAGGATAGTGGTGACAGCTCTTTGATATGTGGCTCTGACATTTTTAAGTCCGAAGGGTATGACATTCCAACATAAAGTTCCCCAAGCACAAGTGAAGGTAGTCTTTTCTTGGTCATTTGGCACAATTTTTATCTGGTTGTAGCCAAAGAAACTGTCCATCAGTGAATATATTTCATAGCTTGTTTTCATGTCTACAATCATGTCAATGTTGGGTAATGGGAAGTTATCCTTGGGACAAGCTTTGTTTAGATCTTGAAAATCTATGCAGACTCTGATAGATTTATCATGTTTAGAGACTAGAACAATATTAGAAATCCACTCTGCATAGTCAATTGCTCTAATGAAACCAACTTTGAGAAGTTTTTATAAGTCATCTTTGACTAAAAGTGCCACATGAGGGTGCATCTTATGAAGCTTCTATTTGATAGGCTTGACACCTGGTGCAATAGATAAGTGATTCATAATCAAATTAGGATCTAGTCCAGGCATATCAGAGTAGGTCCATGAAAAGTTGATTTTCTTGCTTCAAAAGAATTGGGTGAATTCCTCTTTCTCTTCTGTGGATAAAGACTATGCCAAATGAATAATCTGAGGTGAAACTTCCATACCCAAGTTGACTAGTTGAGTTGGCTCAATTAGTATTGAAGATATTTCCTAAAAATGACTTGGAAGTGTATCAAGTATCCCATCCTCGGGTGCCTCAGAGAGGTTTTCACCCTTGGATACGTCTTTTGTTTTTACTTTTTTCAGCTTTGACACTACCACAATGTGGTTTTCACCATCAGAGCACCTATTTCTTCTTCTCTTAATTTTATGACTAAGATACTTGATATCATCTTCAGTCATGTTGACACTATCTTCACTAGTGGAGGATATCATAGGTTTGATAGTGTTAAGGTAGCAAGCAAGAGTGTAATCATTCTAGAATGTAAGAACTTCATTAGATGGAGAGGAGGGGTTCTAGTTTATCAACTCAAGATGATGGAGTGAAAGAGAAGTGATGGGTTCAAGTGCATTCATGGTATAGTCGTCAAAAGCACAGACAAGCAAGTCAAAACCTAAAGCGATCTCATCTAGAGGTGTGTTCGAGTCCCTTCGAGACCTCACATTTGAACAAGAGGGAATGTTAATGTCAGTGGAATCACACTCAGTTGTCCTAACACTAGACCCTTCACCTACTTTGAGGAGATTTTAAAATGTGTGTACTATGTCTACATCCTTGTCAAAAGTTGCGTCAGATAGAGAATCGAACTCATACTCATGTGAGTCTGTAATATTGGAAATAGGAACTCCATCAACACTGATTGTACCATTTGACTCATTATCATCTCTTGTAACATTGATGTTCTATTGGCTTTGTTCCTATTTGAACCACTCTTGAAAAGAAGATGACATGTACAATTCTCGTTGATAGTTAGGGTGAGCCATTTGCATTTTCCTCAATTGTTCATATGTCAAAGGAGTAGCTGAGGTGGTGTCATCAAAATCACTATCAGTTTCAAGGTGTCTAACATGCTGCACCAAATTGTCTGGCTCTAAGAAGACTGCGACAAGATCTAGAGGAACAGGATAAGGAAAGATATCCTCATCTGAACTGACCTCTGTATTTTTAGCTGAAATAGTATCCCTAGATGTTGGCTAATATTCTGGTTCTGATACAAATTTATTGATCCCTAAATGGAATGAGATTTTCTTGAAGCCTAGATCTGTAGTGTCTTTTGTCCTTCATCTTGCAGCTTCAATTGGTTCAAGCAGTCCATTATCATTCACCCCTATAGGGAAACTCCCTTTATAGACAAAGCATTTCATGAGCTTTAAACCTTCTTTGTATGGTTCCTGGTCTATATCATGAGCTCGGGTGATTTGTTCAAATGTGTCTTTCCCTTTATAAATCCAAGCTTCAATAGCTCAATTTTCATCCTCGCATTCTAATGGTGTTGTGGCCTGTACAAAATCATCATCATAGACTACTTCGGATGAGACAGAAAAAGGTTTCTTGCATTCAACGGGTCTCCCGTAGGAATGCAGAGATAGAGGTAAAGCTATCAGTAACAAAATACGCTCCATCTAATATTCCCCCATGCCTGAATCTATAAGTTTTAGAGTCTTTTCCATTTATTTTAGTTTGGCATCAAAAAATTTAGTAGACTCTGTATTGTCTGAGACAAAGCTGTCGACAGATTGTGTGAGCATGTTGCAAGAATAGCTAGTGTTGGTGGGTACAGTCACTTCTACTCCATGAAATGGGAACTTGATACATTGGTGATAGGTTGAAGGGACCACTTGCATCTTGTGTCCATAATGTTCTCCCCAATAGTATATTATACGCAAGAGGGATGTCCAGAACTTGACAGATAACATCTCTCTCGATAGGTCCAACCTGAATTGGCAACACCACTAAACCTTTGGATTTGCATTCTTCTTCATCATATGCTTTGATGGTAATATTTTTATGGGAATCTATGTAGTCTTCATCATAGCCTAGTTGGGTGAGTAGCTTAGCAGAGCAGATATTGAGACTAGCATCATTATCAATGAGAACATGACGGACATGCTTTTAAGAAATCATGACTTCAATGTGCAGGGAAGCATTGTGCAGATGGCTTAGTGAATGGTCATCTTCTTTAGAGAAGGACATATATTGAGGTGAGGTTAGGTGACCCACCATGGATTGAAACCAGTTGAGATTGAGATCTTTTGGGACATTTTCCTCAATGAGGGCTTTATCCAGAATCTGCCTATGAGCAGGCGAGATTTTCAATAACTCAAAAATAGTGATTTGAGCATTAGTACGTTGTAATTGGTCTAGGATGTTGTAGTTAGCATTAGTAGGTTTGGGGACCAATTTTGAATTCTTTTTGGTAGGGCCAACAACATCTTTGTCTTCAGGTTGTTTCAGTGCAGATGTAGAAGGCTTGGGGCCTTTGAGAGTGATCTTTGCATTAGATCAAGTGACAATGTTCACACAAACCTGAGACTATTTAGATTCAAAAGATTGAGACATAGGGACTCGCAAAATGAAAGGAACTTTGGGTCTAGGAGCATCCTCACTCCCCTTGATGGTGATTACATCACAATATTTGACATTGACAGGCTCAACCATATTAATAACATTGTCATTGGTATTGTACATATATTTGACCTTGTTGTTGGTATTCTTGGCCTTAGAAGATTCACCCTTCTCATGAGGAGGAAAGGGGTCCTTGAATGCTTGATGATCCAAGTTCTTGTTATGACCACTCACAACAACATCACCATTGTTGATAAGATCTTGGATCTTATGTCGAAGTTGAATACAGGTAGAAGTCTTATGACCCTAGTTTTGATGGTAATCACAGTATGAAGACTCATTCCACCAGGAAGGTCATGGTTGTGGATCATAAGGATAGAGATTATTTGGAGGTGTGAGTATCTGGTTTTGCAAAAGAGTCTTGTAGACTACGTCAAGAGGTTCCCCTAGGGTAGTGAACTCATGTTTGGGTTGAGGTGCCCAAGGCTTGCTTCTGGAAAATTTCAAAGGTGGTTGAGAATCTGTCGTAGCCTTCTTAGTGGCTTTGGCTACTTGCATACTAGAGGTGAGATTGAAAACAACCTTTAGAGGCTTTGGGGTGATGCAGGGGCATCCAAGGTTAAGGCAGGGCATTCTGTGTCCTCGGTGAAACTGCATGGGGTGTTAGTATTTTGGCCAGTGTTACTTGGTTGCAGCCTTGACCAATGGTCTTGGTCATTGAAGGAAGCTCAGTAGTCTCTGGCACTTGGTGAAAGTGTTACTTAGTCATGCCTGCAGTGATCAATCAACACTAGTGCTTGGTAATGCCTAGCTTGCTCGATTAATTCACTATCTCTCGGTAGTTCTGGCTTATCGATTGGAGTTCTGTGTGATTTGTTGAGCTAACTTGGTACATTTATTGTTGGTAGCTATTGTTATAGGCTGACATGCTGAATTAAATGTTTGTATACATTTTTAAGCTAAGTTGTATGGCATTTAATTATTTATTTGGGAGAGTTAAGGGTTTCATCTTGCCGACTTATGGCTGATGACTAGTATTTATAAGATGTTTGGGTAGATGTTTAGGGAGATCATGGGTAGATCATGAAGGAGTAGAGAAGTTCATGACTTGAAGACTTAGTGAGTCAGATTTGAGGTTTTGAAGCTGAAGTTGGCAAAGTTGTGGAAAATTTCTTGATGATCTTGCAGATTAGATTGATATCTGATAGTTGTTTGTAGCAAAGCTAGGGGTTGCATACTTGGAGACAAGGAGATTTCTTGGAGGCTTGCGAGCTCAAGTTTAGATATACCTTAGGGTTTCCATTAGCTTCTGATTGTATTCAGAGCTAAACTAGTTGAGATTGTATTGGATCTGTTTGTAGATCTTTTAGAATTGTTTCATTTTGTAATTGGCCCTAACTTGAAAGGCCTCACAACTGGGCATGTTAATGCAAATTACTTGAAACATTTGTGGTGTTATCTATTGTGTTGAGTATTCTACTTTGTAATTTTGTTGGCTGCAAGGTTTGGACTGTCCTTAATTGGATCCACCATCTTTAACTACATCAGGTGGTATTAGAGTTGATAGTTAATCTTGAAGGTTGACCTAGCAAGGCTGATCTTGTGAAGTTGATCTTGTTGGCAAAGAGATTATGCGCAAAACGGATTACAGATCCGAAGCACTAAATTTGTGAAATTGTACCCTAGTTTTTTGCAAGATTGTAGGTTGAGATCTGACTCATTTACAACTTGGAAATTGTCACAAGGTGGTTGGTGAGGGTTTGTTACAGAAGGTTTCTCTTATATTTAAGGATGCCTCCGAGAAGATTAGACCCTAGAGTTATTTATGATCTTTGTGATATTGTTCAATCTCTAATAAAAGATAAAGTGAAATTAGATTCCAGATCTGTGATGGAATTGATGAAGAATGACATGATCACTGAGATCATGAGAACTGTTGCTGGTATACCTCGAAATGTTGGTACTAAGGATGGCTATGAAGAAGCTGTTGAAGAATTTGAAACTACTGGATCTAGTGGTGATGATTGGAGGAACAAATATAGTGAAGATAGAATTGCTTGGTTACATAGATCTACTGCTCAGTTTAGTAATTAATGAATGGAAGTTTTTACTTTCTTTGGTACTCTGAAACTCGACAATCTGATTGATTGGATTGGTGAACTTGAAGATTTCTTTGAGCTAGAAGAAATTGAAGATCCTCTTTGGGTGAGATTAGCATAGACAAAGTTGAAAGGACATGCTAATCTTTGGTGGAAAGAACTACAAAGAGACCGAGAAGATGAAAGTGAAATAAAGATCAATCGGTGGAGGTTGATGGTGACTAAGTTGAAAGCTAAGTTCATACTGGCTGACTATGAGCTTGACTTGTTTAAGAAGTTGCAAAATCTGAAATAAAAGGATTTGTCTATTGAAGATTATACTGAGTAGTTCTACAAACTTACTATTCGGTCTAGACACCGAAAGATTGGTAAGGAAAAGGTAGCTTGGTATGTGAATGGTTTGAGATTCAATATTCAGGATGCACTTGGTATGCTGAAGATTCATTCTGTTGAAGATTCTTATCAGTATGCTCTAAAGGCAGAAGATAAGTTGAAGAGGAAAAAACCTAGTAACTCCTGAGGGAAGGAAAAGATTGATCACTTGCTAAAGGATAAGTTGACTGATGCAGAAGATGAACAGAAACCTGTGGAACCAAAGAAGAAGACATGTAGGGTTATCTTTAAGGGTACTTTCTATAACTATGGAGAGGAAGGACACCGTTCTTTTGAGTGTACATAGAAGAAGGTTGACTGATGAACTGCTGTGATGAATGAGAACATTAAGAATGAACCTGAATTAGAGAACTTTCTACTTCGGTGAACATTACTCAGTACAAAGGATGAACCTTGTCAGAGGAGTAACTTGTTTAGGACCCGATGCAAGACTGAAGGTAAAAATTGTGATGTTATTGTTGATAGTGGTAGTACTGATAACCTTGTTGCTGAGGACCTAGTTTAGAAACTTGGTTTGAATAGAATGAAGCATCCTTGTTCTTATAGGCTTGGCTGGTTACAAGATGTTCATGCTTTAGAAGTTAGAGAACAATGCTTCATTGATGTTTAGATTGGCTAGTACAAGGATCTTGTGCTTTGTGGTATTGTGAAGATGAATAGTTGTGATATATTGCTCGGTAGACCTTGGCAATATGATTGCAGAGCTATTTATGACTATGTCCAAAATATGTTTACTGTTGAGAAGGATGACAGGAAGTTTTCACTGATGCCTTTGATGGATACAACACTTGGCAGGAGGAGCTTGAGTATTGGTAGCCAAGTTGAGATTGTGGATCTAGAGAAAATGAATGATCAATATGGAGAACTAACCTATACATTGTCGAGGAAAGACTTGAAGAGACAAAGGAAACTGAAATGGAAGAATTTGCAAGCAGAAAAGGTGGAGGACTTGTATGTGAAGAACCAGTTTGGGATTTATGTGCTGAATCCTGGAAGATGTTCTTCTCACATATGAACATCTTTTAGAACCTGGGGTGTCTAATGTAGGGGCATCCAAGGTTAAGGCAGGGCATTCTGTGTCCTCGGTGAAACTGCATGGGGTGTTAGTATTTTGGCTGGTGTTACTCGATTGCAGCCTTGACCGATGGTATCGGTTATTGAAGGAAGTTTAGTCACTAAAGGAACTCAGTAGTCTCTGGCACTTGGTGAAAGTGTTACTTAATCATGCCTATGGTGCTCGGTTGACACTGGTACTCAGTGATGCTTGGCTTTCTCAGTTAATTCACTATCACTCAGTAGTTCTGGCTTACCAACTGGAGTTCTATGTGATTTGTTGAGCTGACTTGGTGCATTTATTTTTGGTAGCTATTGTTATAGGCTGACATGCTGAATTAAATGTTTGTATACATTTGTAAGCCAACTTGTATGGCATTTAATTATTTTTTTGGGAGAGTTAAGGGTTTCATCTTGTCAACTTGTGGATGATGACTAATATTTATAGGATGTTTGGGTAGATGTTTAGGGAGATCATGGGTAGATCATGAAGGAGCAGATAATTTCATGACTTGAAGACTTAGTGAGTCAGATCTGAGGTTCTAAAGCTGAAGTTGGTGAAGTTGTGGAAAAGTTCTTGATGATCTTGCAGATCAGATTGATATCTGATAGTTGTTTGTAGTAGAGCTAGGGTTTGCATACTTGGAGACAAGGAGATTGCTTGGAGGCTTGCAAGCTCAAGTTTAGATTTTCCTTAGGGTTTCCATCAACTTTTAATTATCTTCAGAGCTGAACTAGCTAAGATTGTATTGGATATATTTGTAGATCTTGCAAAATTATTTCATTTTGTAATTGGCCCTAACCCGAAAGGCCTCACAGTTGAGCATGTTAATGAAAATTACTTGAAACATTTGTGGTGTTATCTATTGTGTTGAGTATTCCATTGTGTAATTATATTGGCTGCAAGGTTTAGAATATCCTTAATTGGATCCACCATCCTTCATTGCATCATGGGGTCACATTATCAACAACACCATCATTCACAACATCCCAATTTTTGTTGACAATTTTAGCCTTATCTTTTTTGAGGGCCCTTGCTTGTTCTCTTTGTGTAGGGTGAGCTCTCCTTTCTTGACCATGAATTCTTCTATTCTCACAACCTTCTTGATCATGTCATCAAAGGTCAAAGGACCTTGCAACTATACTTGCTATCCAAAATCAGGGAGTAGATTATCGAGAAAAATGTCAAGTTTCTTAGATTCTGGTATTTTGCAAGAATATTTGGTATACAATTGTCTTCATCATTGGAGAAATGTCAGGAAAGGTTCTCGAGATCATTTTTTTAGATTGCAAAGGTCACAGATATTGACCGGATGCTAAATGTTGTGTGAGTAATGCTGGAGGAATAGATTAGCAATCCCATCAAAAGATTTGATAGCAGTAGGAAGTCGGGAGAACCACTCCATAGTAGATCCACCCAAACTATGTAGGAAGAGATGCATGAGATAAGTCTAATCATGTATGAACTCCATGGAGAGAGCACCAAATTCTCTCAAGTGGTCCTGAGGGTCAGAGGTACCTAGATATTTATCATACTTGGGGAGTTCTACACCTTTGGGAAAAGGTGGCATGCTAAGACTCTTGTCAAATGAGAAAGGACAGATGCTCTCCAGTGTGAACTAGTTTGCTAGTGTGTCCTTGGCTTTCATGAGTTGTTGGATCTAGGCTTGCATGTCTTGGACTAGTTTTTGCATTTTAGCCACCTCTATTTCTTCTTCTTTGACTACAAGAGTCTCAACTTTATAGTTTGGGGGTAACTTGGCTTGCATGTCTTGGACTAGTTTTTGCATTTTAGCCACCTCTATTTCTTCTTCTTTGACTACAAGAGTCTCAACTTTATAGTTTGGGGGTAACTTGGCCCCTTGTTTGGCTAGCTTGAGAAATTATTTCTCTTTCTCTTCTTTCATCAAAATTTCCATCATTTTGTGAAGACTTTTGTTGGACCGAGCAGCCTCAACATCATGTTGGGTTATTTATTTGGCATCATTACCAAGGATTTCAAAGATACTCAGGTTACATAATTATTTTTGGTTATCTTGAGCCTGATCCTAATCATGAGCTCTGCTGTACTCACCCTCTTGATGTTTGTGTGACATCTTGCTAGTGTGCAAGTGTGCAGTGTGAGCAGACTGAGTACGAGGAGGTTCACTATGACAAGAGGTCACTACTGAGGAAACTTTAGGTTTTGAAAAAGGATTAATCTCTAGCAAGGATATCCTGGGTGTTGCAAAAGGATTAAGCTCTTGCAAGGAAACACAGGGTTCCTCAAAAGGATCAAACTTTGGCAAGGAAATGTAGGATGCCTCAAAAGGATCAATCTCTGACAATGATTCTTCAGAGTCTTGGTGTTCTCGAAACAAGGGATTCCTGGTTTGACTGAGGTTCACAGAAAAACTATGTTGGACATGAGGTCGAATGACAGGAGAAGGAGAGTGAAAGGAATCCTCTCTAGATTTTTTAGAGGAAGAACGTGAAGATCCTATACAACACTCAGATTGTATGGAAAAATTAGAACGACCTCTTCCTCAGTTGCGAGGTCTATCTCTATCCCATTTGGTGAAATGTGGAGGGAACACGTTGCCACTTTGAGTTGTCACATGCATAGATGAGGATTAAGTAATGAGAGAGGACTAGGATTATGCTCAAAACTCTATCTCTAGAATAGCAAAGAGTGAAATGAGTGAAATGCACCCAGCATGAATCATCAAGAGTAAGGCTAGAACAGCCAAGATGTGACTATCACGTCGCAAGGTAGAAGAGAACAGTAGGAAAGGATAGATAATAGAGAGACAACATGAGTTTAAGTATTAATCACTTTGTTCTCAGCCTGAGACATCCAATTTCAGGTAGTGGACAATAGGAGAACAGGCAGGCAGACCCCAGACAAAAACTAGATTTAACATAAAATTAACCAACTGACAGGAATAAGATCGCTGTTTTGAAAATTAGGGGACAGTCTCGCGCAAGGAAGTGCAGTCCTGCGTGAGGAAATACTAAACTGCACGTGAAGATTTTTGGTCTCACGCGAGAAAATGCACAGGAAATTAAAATATCTTGTGAAAAAAGAACAAAGTTTGATAGTTTGATATGGTTTTCGAGATAGGAATAGATTTTGAGACGCAACACTGGCTATTCTCTGACAGAATATCCAGATTTTAGATAGTTCAAATCAGCAACTCAACTTCTACATACATCAATAGATTTCTATCGTGATCAGGCACAAAAGACATCAATCAGGGATTTCAAGCAAACAATGTCTTCAAACAATGAGCAAGGGACAAAGAAACCTTGTGCATGAACAAGAATATGTGACATAGTATTCTATTCCCTAAGATTGCTACTTGTGTATGTTCTCAAAATATTTTTCAATCATGCACATAGTCCTAGAAAAATAAAAAGTTGGTTGCACTAAGGTTCATAGTAATGGTCAAGTCTACAACTTTTGTAATCTTAATAGGGTGAACTCCAATCCAGGCATACTGGGGTTTTGACACATTTAGAGAATTTAATTAATTGGAGATGCTAAGGAGATCTAACAACCTAACAAGAAACTACACCCGTGGAGATTTCTTCCATAAGGACATTTATATAGAAATTGCTGCTAGCATGGCGAAAATGGCTATTATCGCTTGAGGTTTCGTCTATGTGGTTGACCCAATAAAGGGAATGTCCACTACAGTTAACCCTCTCTAATAAGGAGACTCACAAAAAGGACCACATGGGGACTTGGCTTAGATTCAAGGATCAAAGTTTTTGATGCGTCCAAAAGGGAACAGAGCATAATCCTCTAGCCTCTTCACCTCACTCAGACATAGCAGACAGATTCATTGACACGCTAAATTGAAACCACCTCACCAAGGTTTGTATGTCAACAACAATGGCTACCGATCTCTCTAAGTGGGACCAAGAGAGAATGTACCACCAAAGATTGAAGACAAAAACCAAGTAAGACCTTGAGGTAATATCAAATCCTTCCCTACCTACAAGGGGTTCTATCGTCAAGAAGAGATTCGCATGCAAAACAAGTGAATGAAGCCCACTCTCTCAAGAATGCCACAAATAGTGTTCATAGGGCCTATTTACTATGTGAAACAGATATGCGGAATGTGAATCTAGATTCTTTTTTAAATCCCAAAATCAAAGTGTGATTTATCAAATTAGGAAACACTCAAGCCAAACATGTGAGAGATTCATTTTAATGTCCAAAATTGAAGTGTTATAGAGATCATAGAAAATCACCTCAAGTCCAAAGCTTTGCAATCCAGTATTACAATGTCTCCAAAACCTTTTTCACGTGAGGAAATGCCAAAACTAGCAAAAATTCACACAATACAGTGAGAATCTTCACACGAGAATCCATACAGGGATGTACAAAAGTACAGACATAATGCAAAATTTTGTCAGAAACTTTAAAATATGATGAGGCCAAAAATTGATTTTCTGCTCCACAGTGGGCACCAAAAATGTGTGAACTAAATATGGGCCTCTGATTTAGCTCCAGACTTCAACATAGTCATTGTTCACAAGTTGTAGCCAAGAATGAATATCAGATTATTCATCTTGCCTATCTGGATGATTCGACATGTTGCCTTCTATCTGTGTGTGTGAAAATTGTACCTAGCTGCAGACACAACACTTCAGTAAAACATTAGAGGTTAGCAAAATCAAAATTTGCAAATAAATGAAACTAAGCTTATCAGGTGATTTATTGCCTTCTAGTAGGTACGAGTATCTCAGATTACACCGAGATCAGTGACAATGCAACACCTAAACGAAGGATTTCAATGATTGAAAGCAATGAGATATGAATGCAAATTAATCTATCTTTTTGTATTTTTGTATACAATAAGATGAAAAACTATATGAAACTAGTCTAGAATGTATGGAATTGATATGCAGATTAGTCTAACAATGCTATGAATTGATATGAAAATGGATGCAAGGCTATGAAAGCAATGAAAGATCTCACAAAATTGCATGTTGCAAGAGCTTGATTCTTCAGATGCAATTTTGCTAGAGTAATTGTGCAAATTTGAGAGATGTAATTGTGAAGAGCTGAGCCTTGATTTTATAGAAATCCAAGGTTTGAGGATGCATAAGAAAAACCATAAATCACTCTTGATAAACTCAGGTTGATTTTTGAGTTAACAAGAAATCAGAATTAATTAACTCATAAAATCATGCAAAAGTAGTTTTTATCTCAAAATAGAGCTTTAGTTCACTTTTTCAACTCACATTAGATGTTGAGTTTAGAAAGTTAACAAATTGAAATTGATAATTGATTTAAAGTTGATTGCTTTGCAGATTGTGCATGATTAAATAAGAACTAATTTAAAAATAAAGTGATTTATTCTCAACTTAACTGATTTTAAATTTAAAATAATTGATTTATGGGTTAATCAATTATTTAATCAAACTTTTATTCCAAAATATATTATTAAATATTGAGAACTTGCTTTAATCAATGAAATGAGAATTTAATCAATTATTCATAGGATTTTTGATTTATTGTCAAAATTAAACAATATAAATTAAGAATAAATATAATTAAATCTAATAAAATATTTAAGTGGTAGAATTAAACTTAATTAATTTAATATTTAAAATATTCAATTAATCAAATTCTAGGATAAATAGGATTTATCGCCAAATAATATTCAATTAGGATAATTATGATAATTAGGAATATTCAAGGAATATTCCCCGATGTAGAATTAAGATAATCAATTTTTGATAAACTGATGTGGAGATGTGCCCTAGGTTAGGTCTTTGATGTTGATCTTGTTCGATTTTGATGATGTAAGAGGTTAATGAACTTATAGCCTATTTTTTGGGTATTACATTTTGCACCTCTTTGAATCACTGTGCGAAGCGTACTGGCTCAAAGATTAGTCTATGTTTGATGTTTGAAATTGATTTGAAAGATAAACTGATTCCAAGATAGAAATTGATTGAAAGATTGGAAAAAGATGATTCAGGTCCTGGTTGACCAAGAATCATGATGATGTCAACTATAGCAATAGTGAACCAGTGATTACGAAAAAGTATCAAAACGCCTGATTCTGAACCTTATGATTATGAAGAAGTGAGTGACCTGATTGTCCAAAGGAATGGAAATGGTATCACATCCGAACCCTTCATTTATGAAGAACCAAGGAAATAACACTAATGAACCAATGGTTACAAAAAGCTGATATAGTTTTAGAAGATAGATTAAGATACCAGATTAATATGGATCTTGATGAATCTGATATGCCCCAAGTGATGTTCCTCAAGTGACGAGGTCTTTTGATGAATCAGAAACTAGCACTAGTACATTTGAGGTCAAATTCTGATGGCCATTTGTCAGATTTGCAACACCCATTTGTCGATATTTTGACATATGTGTCTGTCACCATTTTTGCATTGCAAATTGCGATGGAAGAGGTCACCGTCAGTTTTTTGACACCCAATTCTGTCGAAAACTTGCACATGAATACCAACATTGTTATGACATTTCCTACGGTCCATCTATCAGAACTCTGACAAGAAGAGCTATCTAAAATATAGCATGGCTATTGCAATTACCTTTCGCAAAGAATTACTTTTCGACATTATAATTTTTGGAATAGCGATAGATTTGTAGCCAACATCTGATAGATAAACCTATCAGTGCTATAGCATTACTGTCGCTGAATTCTGTCGAAAACTACATATCTCTGACATTGGCACTGTTGGAAGAGCGACGATGTGGTAGTATATTGTTGATAGGTAGGCCTCTCGGAGATAAAGCATTCCTGTGGCAGTAATTGTCGAAAAGTAATTTTTCTGACATTTGATCTATCGGAGAGGCGATGGGTGGGTGTATTGTCTGACAGAAAATGTTGTCGGATGTATAGCACTACCATCGGAATGAACTGTAAAGTGTCAAAAAATTGATGGATCTGTACATTAAAAATAAGAAATCTCAAGAGACCATCATAGGTGTTGGAATTAGGAGAGATAGGTACTAAGAGGGGAGGGGTGAATTAGTGCCTTCACAATTTTACTTGTAAAACCTTTCAGATCTATAGCTATATACTATGATAACCGATCAAAACAACTTGAACATAATTGCATAAATCAATCATCTAGTTAACTTTAGAAAGAAAACAACATGAAATCAATATGACAATCACATAACACAAGTATTTTGGTAACGCAGAAACCCTTATTAGAAGGTAAAACTGTGGTGGGGATGACACCCACAAATTCTTCACTACTGCAGATAGAAAAGGTTTGCCTGTTAAGGCTACAAGTTTTGATCACTTCTGGTGATCTTACCCTGTTAGGAGTAACATGTTAGATCAGCTAGATCTACCTAGTTATAGGATTTAAACAACACTAATGAAGTGTGTACTTGGTTAAGAGATTTACATAAGACTGTTAAGTCTACTTTGTTAAGAGATTTTATCAAAAACACTCTATCACAATTGTCAGAAAGTAATAGGTAATTATCTGCTAGTTGACAACTCAATTGTCTGAAATAGATCTATAAGTGCTCATCAAAATATCACCTTATCTGTGATGGTTCTCTACTCTATTCTTCTCGGTAGCCTTCTCTGATTCTGCTCAATCTGATATCCTCTGTACTCTGTTCTGCTCGGTAAACTGATTGTCTTGAAGTTTGGCAATTTCTTCAAGTGCTTTGTGATTCATATATATTAGTTCACCAACCTCATAAAATGGTGTGAACATACAAAATATATAGTGTTCTATTTTTGCCACCTTAGCAAAAAATTAGGTTACAAAAATAATCATAACCCTAAGATCTACGGTGCAAAATAACCTTGATCAATTATTACAATAAGATAAACATTACATTTAATGAGTATCTTTTACAATAAATGCTCCTCAATCTTGGTAAACCATTTTACGATCTGTTGCAATCATTTGCATAGAAGAATGTGCCATTTCAGATTACTATGCCATTTTATGTGATCATCAGTAAATACTGTATAATCTGCTCAGTGTATACTACGATGCTCGGTGTTTACTAACCGTTGGTGTCGGTGTCGCTGGTGCTTGGTGAACTGTGTGATGCTCGGTGTAAGGACTTTATCGACTGCTCTGTCTTACTTCTGGTTACCGACCACCTCAATATAAGTAACCGATTGACCTTTTTACTATCCTTTGATACAAATGACAACCTTAAATGCTCAATAGAGATTAACAATCTCCCCCTTTGGCATTAGTATCAAAACTTCAAATGTATATAGACAAAGTGTTTCTATATAATCCTTATGTCTCCGCCATATACATATCCACAACAAAAAATTTCTAAGTACAAAGTACTCCCCCTCGGTGCATGCTCCCAGTAGTATGTAATATACATATCAAAGTATACGTATTTGGCATATACATGTTTTCCCCCTTTTTGATAATAATGCCAAATGCAAAAAAAATATATAATGTATACTTACATCTTATCAAAAATGTTTTGATGGGTTTTCTTTACAGACTCCAAGAGGTTGGCCCACTCCTCTTTCAAGTTGGTAAGATCAATATGCTCAAGCCCAACTTGTGCATGCATGTCAAAGATATTATCCAACACTGAAATCTCTGGTGTTGCTACAAGTTGTTCAACTTTGACAATATGTGCTTCAAAATTTTTTTGGTAAGGGATGAGTTTTGTTTGTAACTTTGTAACCTGATCGGTGATGTGTGCTTCTTTTTTTCTTAATTTTGCTATTAGCCGCCGAAGTTTTTGAACTCGGTGAATATGCTTTAAGAAAGCAGTTGGCTCGGTGATAGCTGCTTGTGTACTCAACTTTATCTCTGCTTCTAAACCTTTTATCTTTTCACTGACTTCTACAATGAAGGTGTCTGAAGTACAAAGCTTGATTAGAAATTGATAAATTATCAGGGTAATAGATTTTACCTCGGTAATGACCTCATATAATTTTATCTTGTTCATTGCCACTTCTATGCTAATCTTTTTTGCCAATTTGTTCTGAATCTTTGATTCTACCTGTTCTTCTATTCTTTTGTCTGCGTCTATATCAGGGGCATTGATTTTGTTGGAGAGTGTAGCAAGTTGATCTAAGATGGGAGTATTCTCATCAATATTTATCTCCGGTACTATCTATTGCAGAATATCCCACACATCATTTAACACTTCTTTTCATTTGTGTTCTTTCCTTAACTTCTCTTGTGCCACTTTCTTTGAACATAGCTCCCCATATCTACTTAGTTCCTCAGGGCTTAGGGTTCTCGGGTCACATTCTAGTATAATTATAACTTCATCAATGGTGACCGGCCCTTTGGCTTTCTTCTACTTCTTCTTTGGTGCAAGAGGTGACTTCTTCTCACTTATATCAATAGCTTTTTCTCCACTCTTCAGAGTATCTACCCAATTGACACCGTATCATCCTTCTTCTACTCCTTGGTAGATGGTGTAGGAGTCTCGGTTGTAGTGTCAGGTGGGTTCACCTCGGTCAACTTTATTTATTCTGGTTCCTTTGTTTCTGTAGATTGTGCCTCTATTTTGTTAGGCTCATTTGTATCTACAGGTTACTTGGGTGCCTGTATCCTTGTTGTATCTTTAGTTTGCTCAGGATGAGAAGCATCGGGTTGTACTTGTGAAATTATTTCAACTGCCTCTGCAAGTACAAGTAGTTCACCTAGTAGAGATGTGAGCACACTATCAGTGTTTAATGCTTCATCTTTATTTGGTGCAATTGTCACATCTTCATCATCCTCATCATCAGGATCACCGTTGGTGATGTCCTCAATGAGTGCATCATCATTGGTTTTCTTCTGCAAGTGGATCTTAACTTGATCTGGTGCATCCTGTGAAATTTTGATTTCATCCTTTTGTTCGGTGATATCAATTACCTCGGTAACTGATATACCGGTGTCCTCTACTTTCTTTCCTTTGTTATCATCAATAAAAATACCTTTACCTTTTGAATTGTGTCTCTTCTTAGACAGTTTCAGGAATGCTTCTTGTTCAACTTTCTCTTCTGCTTTCAAAATTGATGTCCATAGAGAATCAAATGTGACATCCATATCACCCACATTCTCATCCATGATCTGCATAGCTCTATTCTTGACAAGAAATCTAGCCTGATACTTTGTCATGTATTCACTTACAACATCATAGCTAAAGTGTGAGGCTGCACGACTTAATGATCATTCTCTTTTCCTTTTCTCTATATCTAGTGCAATAGCCCATCTCTCAGATATTTTTTCATCAAGTTCCTTCAGCAATTGACATGCGAATTCCATTGGTACTCTCTTGAATTTAATCATCATCTGGATGACAACATATTCTAGCTTTGTTTTGTCCTCAATTGACATTTTTTCAAATTTGCCTATGCCGGGATCTGTAAGATTTCCATTCTCAATTATATCTTCAATTATTTCTTCTATTGTACTTTCCCTATTGCATACTAACTTGAATTGATCAAGATAATTTTCAGTGTTAGTCTCCTCTATATCTTCTTTACTTCTTATGTATTTCCTCTTTTTTTTTGGTGTCTCAGCTACTTTCTTGGTCCTTCTCTTAACATATTTTTGTGTCAGTGTAGCTGCTCTCCTTTTTGCTACTTTTACTGCTTCTACTTGCTTGGTAGAATGTGCTGTAGTTGATGAACATGTCCTCATTCCTTCAGGTTCTGGTAACTACATTTCCTGTTCAACATTGGTGGGAGGAACTGGTGTGTGATCCTTTTATTTCTCTGACTCAGTTTCCTCATTATCATAGGGCTTGTCAGCCAACTGTAACTAACCTTCAGTTGCTTCTTTAATCGGTGACTCCTTAGGTGAGTCAGATGCATTTCCATATTTGGCTATGAGATCTTTTCTCATTTTCTTTGCTCTTCTAGACATTTTTCCGATCTCTATGTCTGTAGTGATTCGTGACTTAGCTTCCTCATATACACCAAACCTACTGGCAGTGATGTCTATCGCTAATGCTAGTAATGCATTGATAGATTTCAAAGTGAAATCATGATTCATTTCATATCCCATCGGTGCTAACCATTTTGTTCTTGATTCTAGTACCTTTATCATTGAGTGGTCTATGCTGACTACAAAACATATGTCATCTTCAAACTTACTCACTAATTCTCTTGGAATTCTACTCCTTTGTTGCATTTTTGTTTGAAATTCCTTGAAATATGCATTAAATTCCTTATTCAGATTATCTCCCAAAATTTTCATCATTTCACCAATTTGTGCAGTTATTGATTTTTCAGATTGCCAATTTACTTTACCGATACCTGGTACATGTTTTTGTAGATAGAAAAATATATAGACAAGCATTGATCTGTACTTACATGTATTTGACTTCTTTTCTTTTATTGTCTTCATATTATCGTGCAGTTGGTGTAGTAGCAGTTCAGAAAGATCTACTTGGTGATCCTTCTTCACAATTTTATATGCCATGTCCACAGCATTGCATGGTACACTATTTGGTCTGCTAGATCGAAATATCTTGTACCCGATGACATGTGCTGTGAATTTTACCATTGGGTCTTTGATGGTTGAAATTTTCAGTGCCCTACCGTCCCATTGAGCTCCAGTGTTCTTTTCTATGTTGGGATGAGACGAACTTCAAAAGGCTTTGGCTTTGTCAGTTGTAGGGTACCCAGTAACCCTACTGATAATCTTCTTTGTGACCTCAACAGGTTTATCCAACCAAAATTTTCCATCATGAAATCTGCTTAGCATGATTCTTATCCAGTCATTTTGGAAGGATTGCAGGAAGTATGTGAAACACAATAACCCTGACTCCTCAATCTTCTTTTATTCGGATTTAATCTTTCCATCCGGTCCACAAACTTGTTGATAAGTAGCAATAATCTCAAAATCACATACTTCTTTGATTTTGCAATGAATATAGGCCCTAACATCTTCTATTAACAAAACCCTATTTGGAATGCTTGAAAATGCACCCATATCATTTGTTTGTGTTGCGACCTTGGGATGTGGTTTAAATTTGTCCTCGGGGAAATGTGCCCTAACAATTAATTCTTCTTCCTCCTCAATGTTCTGCGATTTGCTTGTAGTTGATGTTGATGCCATAAATTATTTCTAGGGTTTCGGCAAGCAATAGGTAACCAGTGTTCGGTAGGTAGATAAACTTACTTGATATTGTCAAAGAATTGTTGTTGGTTTGATCTATAGTAGCTTTAAATATTTTTTGAAAATCTTTAGCTCGAACTCTTCTTTGTAAAATCTCTTTTCTTCGAAATCGCAATGTAACAATGAACTTTGTTTCCGTGTATATATAGAATTTTTGATATTCCCGCTCAAACTTTGGTGCATTAAATACGTGACCTAACTTTTGGTATGAAACAACTGTTAGCTTGGTAATGTCTACAATTTCCTTTGCTCGGTTAACATAGAATTTCTTCATCGGTTTTCTCTGTTGTCGGTTAACCTTGTATAGTGATTACCGACAGGTAACCAACTCATGTTTCTTCTTTTACCGACTATGTGACATTTGTAAACTTATAACACATAAACCATAGTGCATCTTTATTCATGCAGATTTGGTATTTGTACATCATATACAAGGAACTGTATGTAAAATGTGATTATTTTAAAATGTCAGTTCCATACATACCTTTGTCATCTTAAGTGGAGGTACTGATGTCACCCAATCTAGTGGACGAGGTTTCACCGACAATATTACTTGACTCGGCATTCTCATTAGATGCCTTCTTCCACATTGTGTTCCTTAACTTCGTAATTTTTGCAATGTTATATCCACTCTCAAATATATGGTTTTCATCAGGTGCTCAGTCTCTGCAGTTCTTGCTTACATGACCAACCTTGTGACAGTGTATACATGCCATTCCAGCATTTGTCCAATTTCTTGATTGTCCAATCCGATTCTTTCTATAATAGTTTGCTGCAATATGTCCATACCAACCACATACAGTACAATTAGTCCATGTATTATAATACCAAACATATGAGTTACCTTGTCTCTTCGGTTGATATGGCTTTTGTTGTAGTTTCTCTTTAGGTGTCCAGACTTGTTTCATTTTTGCCTTGCAGTCCCTTGTAGTGTGCCCATGCTTATTAAAAGTATAGCATATTTTCTCCTCATTAGTATTATTAGCAATGTCATTCTGCTTAGCTTTGCATTCATAAGCTGGATGTCCAAACTTACCACAGTAATAACAATGTCCATTGAATTTTGGAATGACAGGAGGTTTACCTTGTGCTTTACTTCTGCACACATTAGATGTATGTCCCAGTTTTCCACAGTGATAACATGTCAACACCTTAGGTTTCTGACTTTGATTGTTGTTGACTTTTTTAGCTTGTTGTGATGATTCTCCTTCACCGGTGTAGCCTATACCGGCTCTACTTTTGAATCTTCTCTGATTAGTTAGGAAATCATCAATCTTTTTAGAACTATCCTCAGCTATCTTTATCATTTCATTGTGTTGCTTTTGTGTCTTTATTTCATTTCTCAGTTTTTCATTATCTTCTCTGAGTATTGCAACATCTTCAAGTCTTCTTGATAATTATCCATTTACTCGGTTCATTTCTTGATTAACTGTCATCATCTGATTTGATACTTGGAAGTGACGATTAGTGAGTCTTTGTATTTCACTTTCTTTTTCTTGAAGTTGTTTACTCATCAGTCTTCGGTCTTCAATAGCCAGATTCCAATCTTGTTCAACTTGTCTAGCATTGGTCATGATTTCCACCATTCTTACCATTTGAGATTCATGACCGATTTGAAGTGCTTTCACTTGCTTAGATAGATGTTGATTCTTTTTAGACAAGTCAGAGATTATGCTTTCAGATCTGCCAGAGATGCTTCTAGAGCTTGATCCAATATGATCAAATATTTCATCAATAGATTCTTCATGATAACTGATTTCATTCAGCTGAATTGCAAGGTTCTTCCTTTCAACTAGTAATTTCTTCAGTTCTTCCTTGGCTTGTTTATACTATTCCACAAACATCTGTATTTGTATCTTCTGATTCTCAATAGTCTTGTCAAGCTTGTATCTCTCCATGACTTAGATCTTTACCCTTTAGTGGTTAGAATGTTCAACAAGAGAACTGAGCTCTTATACGAATTGTTGGAATTAGGAGAGATAGGTACTGAGAGGGGAGGGGTGAATCAGTGCCTTCAAAATTTTACTTGTAAAACCTTTCAGATCTATAGTTGTGTACTATGATAACCGATCAAAATAACTTGAACATAATTGCATAAATCAATCATCTAGTTAACTTCAAAAAGCAAACAACATGAAATCAATATGACAATCACATAACACAAGTATTTTGGTAATGCAGAAACCCTTGTTAGAAGGTAAAAATTGTGGTGAGGATGACACCCACAAATTTTTCACTACTGTAGATAGAAAATGTTTGCCTGTTAAGGCTACAAGTTTTGATCACTTCTGGTGATCTTACCTTGTTAGGAGTAACATGTTAGATCAACTAGATCTACCTAGTTATAGGATTTAAACAACACTAATGAAGTGTGTACTTGGTTAAGAGATTTACATAAGACTGTTAAGTCTACTTTGTTAAGAGATTTTATCAAAAACACTCTATCACAATTGTCAGAAAGTAATAGGCAATTATCTGCTAGTTGAAAACTCAATTGTGTGAAACAGATCTATAAGTGCTCATCAAAATATCACCTTATCTATGATGGTTCTCTACTTTGTTCTGCTTAGTAGCCTTCTCTAATTCTGCTCAATCTGATATCCTCTATACTCTGTTCTGCTCGATAAATTGATTGTCTTGAAGTTTGGCAATTTCTTCAAGTGCTCTGTGATTCATATATATTAGTTCACCAACCTCATAAAATGGTGCAAACATACAAAATATATAATGTTCTATTTTTGTCACCTTAGCAAAAAATTAAGTTACAAAAATAATCATAACCCTAAGATCTACGGTGCAAAATAACCTTGATCAATTATTACAATAAGATAAACATTACATTTAATGAGTATCTTTTACAATAAATGCTCCTCAATCTTGGTAAACCATTTTACGATCTATTGTAACCATTTGCATACAAGAATGTGCCATTTTAGATTACTATGCCATTTTCTGTGATCATCAGTAAACACTGTATAATCTGCTCAGTGTATATGACGATGCTCAGTGTTTACTAACCATCAGAGTCGGTGTCGCTGGTGCTCGGTGAACTATGTGATGCTTGGTGTAAGGACTTTACTGACTACTCTGTCTTACTTCTGGTTACCGACCAACTCAATATAAGTAACCGACTGACCTTTTTACTATCCTTTGATACTAATGACAACCTTAAATGCTCAATAGAGATTAACAATAAGTTTTCTCTTTCTTTGGTCTATATTATTGACAGAATGTTTTACCTTTCATTAGCTCATCAAATCCAGGGATTTGAAAGAATTTAATATAATATTTTCATGACAACGTATATTATTTAAGTTGACATTGCATGAATTTATCTACTTCGCGCACTTGTAGACTATGAGGATGGCAATAAAGAAGCATCTCCTCTAATGGCCTACATTACTCAAGCCATGGAAGGGGATGCTTCTTTATGGCCATCCTCATAGTATACAAATGTGGGAAGTATATAAATTCATTCAGTGTCAAACTTAAATAATGTATGTTATACATAAAAATATTCTATTAAATTCTTTCAAATACCCGAATTTGATGAGCTAATGAAAGGTAAAACATTTTGTCAATAATATAGACTGAAGAAAGAGACCAACTATGATGGTCTCGTGAGCTATGTTATCTTTAGTCCTAGCTACTGGGTAAGGCCTAGAAGACTTATACCCATCGATCGTCGAGAATAATCACCGCCTTGCATTTATGTTGATGAACTACAACTGATTCAAAACTAGAATGAAGAATCTATAATTCAAAGATTACTAAGGAGTTGCTGATTAGATATGCAAGATGATTAAATCAGTATTATGTTGTCATTGATGTCAACTAGCTTGACAGTACTTATCTTGTAAGTTACTATATCGACACATCTAAATGAAGGTGAAAGGGATAAAGAACATAAATATCTACATGAGGAAGATGTATATGATAGATGAGGATAAGGAATACACTGAGTAACTTGTTGATGAGTCTATGACTTGATGGAATTGACTTTATTATGTTGCATTCATCTATCATGAAGAATAGAGCTGAAAGACACAAAGAAGTGTTGTCGGTAAATAAAGCATTTCAGTATACACCAACGAAGTGTAGTGTATACTGAGCATAGTATTAATCAAGCTTGTGTTCACCGATGCATTTCTTTGTTGACCGAGCAAAATAGAAAGGAATTAAATGATCAGTTTAGCCGATAAAGTGATGAGCTGTAAAGTGTATGAAATCAAGGTAACAGATAATGTTTGTTATGAAGATTGATGGCTAACATAAATCAAAAGGATCTAATGGAGTAGATTGAAATGTGTTCCTGACACATCAGCCGAGGGAGCTTAAAGTGCCAAAATCTATGAATATGATTAAGCAACAAAATTTGATGGAGGAAAAGAAAATGATTTACTCATCTATATAAGAGACATTGATTTCATTATGAAAAGGTGCCGAAAGAAGAAGATACTGCAGAATAATCACTTGAAGAAGTTTTTTTGATCATACTAGTTAATAAGAACCAAGCTACAAAACAGTTACTGAGCTACAGAGAGTTACTACCAATAGACAGTAAGTTGATACAGTATTGAATCAAAAGTGTTATAATGGTCAGAAGTATTTGAGTGAGTTGAACATTGATCTGTAAACTACAAACTGAAGTTGTATTTAGATAGATCACCTACTGTTACACATTTAACCATTGTACATAGTTAAATCTCTTAACCGAGTGCACTATGAAAGTCTTTTGATGTTTCATTCATAGAGTGAACATTGTTATCATGTCAACCCCAGAGTGACTGTTGGTTGGATGGTAACTTCTGGTCTAAAATCCTCTAACAAGGTCACACCTAACAGTGTGTTTGTAAAACTTTAACAAGGTTGGGTCTTCATCGACCTTACTTCAGAAGAGTGAACAATTTTAGGTTGCCGGTCCCATGTAGTTTTTCCCTTTACAGGGTTTCCACATTAAATATCTTGTGTTATGTGTTGATTGTGATCATACTTTGCATATTACATGTTAGATTTAATCGGTTATTAATACAGAGTTTAGATTGTCAATCAGTAAATACACAGACAGTGGAAGTATTTTATGGTTACCGATTTGCAGAAGTAGTAGAATTGTTTTGGATTATACATTTTGAATTGGGACACTGGATAACTGATTCACCCCCCTCTTAGTTATTCTAACAATTGGTATCAGAGCACTGGTTGCTTAGAATAGAGTTTTAAGGACTTCAGCAAAAAGGTCTCAAGATGTATAAGAGGGAAGTGCCAAAGCTGAACAAAGATAACTTTGCAGTATGGAAAAGCTGAATGAAGTTGCACATATCTGGAATTGGGAATTCTACAGTAGAACTAATGGAGAATGGCTACATTGAACTGACACTAGGTCCCCTGACTCTTGATCAACTAAAAGATAAGCATGAACACAATATTACTATGATGGAACTTACTGCTACCTGTATCGACGCCAAATTTAATGATATCAAGGAATGTGATACTGCTAAGAAGATGTGGGACAAGCTAACTCTAATATACAGTGGAGATGCGAATGTCAAGAGAGCCAGAGCAGAAATCCTAAGAGGTTGATTTGATGATATGAAGATGAAAGAAGGTGAGAACATTGTGCAATACACAAATAGATTAAAAGAGGTAGTACATGCTATTAGAGCATCTGACAAAGCTATTGATGATGAAACAATTATAAGCAAGATTCTCATAACTTTGCTACCAGTTTATGCAATCAGGATCTCTGCAATTCATGAAATAAGGGCTACATCCAACCTCACCCTTGACACTCTGATTAGTAAGCTTACAACCTTTGAATTGAATAAATTTGACAACAGTGTTGTACCTTCTGTTGAATCCACTTTCATGTCCTCTTTGAAGATTGGTAGGTCTAGTAGAAAGATTGATAAGAACAATGACAGTGATAGTAATACCGATGATGAACTTGATGAGCTTGAAGCTCTTATGGCTAGAAGATTGCCCAAAGGTAAGGGAAGATATAGAGGCAAGTTACCTCTAGCTTGTTTTAATTGTAAAGAAGTTGGCCACATTGCTGCTAGATTTTTGAATAAGAAAGATCATGATAGATCCAAAGACCGATCTGAAGGAAGCTATGGGAGAAGAGTCAACAGAGGCTACCAACACAACAACAGAGACAACTGAGATAGCTATGACAAAGGGAAAAAGGTATGTTACATAGCCAAGGAATTTGAATCTGAATCTAACATTGATGATGATGTAGAAGTAGTATTTGTTGCTATGAAGGATGATTCAGAGGAAGAAGAGAAACATGAGGAGATAACACTGATCTCTAAAGTAAGTAGAAATGATACATGGATCATAGATAGTGGCTGCACACATCATATGACTGGTGATATAGAGAAATTTGATCTAATTGATGAATATGATGGTGGATCTGTTAGAATGGGAAATGATGCACCTTGTATGGTGAGAGGTAAAGATTCACTGATGATTAATGATAGAATAAAATGTGAGAATGCATACTGGTTAGATGGAATGAACTACAATTTGATAAGTGTGGCACAACTGAACAACTCAGGTCATCGACGTGCTTTTGAGAGCAGAAAGGTAAGAATTTATGATGATGGAGGAAGACTTGTTGGAACTAGTACACAATCTAGAGGTAATCTATTTTATCTTGATATTGATCAATCTTCTTGTTTATTAATGAAAGATGAAGATACATGGTTGTGGCATAAGAGGTTATTTCATGTGAATTTTGATAACATGGTCAAGATTAGTAAGCATAAAAGAGTTAGAGGATTGCCTAACTTGTCTAAACTGGATCATGCTATGTGTCATGAATGTCAAAAAGGTAAGATGACTAAGTCCAATTTTAAAAGAAAAGACTACTCAACAAAGAAGATACTTGAATTGGTTCATACCGACCTATGTGGTCTTATGAGAACTCAGAGCTATTATGGTGATATATACTTTTTTTTTTTGTTGATGACTACACTAGACTGATGACTGTTATGTTTCTGAAAGAGAAATCTGAAGCTTTTAAGTTGTTTAAATGGTATAAGGCTAAGGTAGAAAAAGAGATTGGAAAAGAAATCAAATGCTTAAGATCTGATAGAGGAGGTGAATTTATCTCTAATAAATTTACTAATTTTTGTAATGAGAATGGTATTAAGAGATAGGTCTCTACATCGAGAACACCTCAGCAGAATGGGATTGCTGAAAGAAGGAATAGGTCAATCATTGACTGTGCTCGAACACTAATGCTACAAAAGAATGTTGCTCAGACATATTGGAGGGAAGCTATCAGCACAACTGTATATGTGCTTAACCGAGTACAACTGAAGAAGGACACCAACCAGACACCTTATGAGATATGGTTTGGACACAAACCTACTATAAGTTATTTCAAAATTTTTGGAAGAAAATGTTTTATTCGAAAGGATGAGAGAAATGGGAAATTTGATTCTAAAGGTGATGAAGAAATATTCGTAGGATATTCTACTAAGAGTAAAGCATACAAATGTCTGAATAAGGTTATGAATAAGATGATTGAAAGTACTAATGTTCGTGTTGATGAGTATGATGACATAAAAAATAGAAGAAAGAAAGGAACTGAAAGACTATGGTAGATTCACTTACATTGAACTTCCTGACTATCTACCAAAGTCGCAACCTGTGATAACCAGTCAGTAGGAAAATAACCCCAAGAAATAGGAAAGGGAAACTGACGAGCAAGATGGTGCTACCGAGAAAGAAAATGAACCTGAACAGGATGAACAAGAAAGAAGAAACTGAGTACTAGCTAGTTTTGTCAGAAGACATCATCCTAAGACACAAATCATTGGAGACAGACAAGATGGAATGTAGAGTAGAAGAAAAACAAGATAAGGTACATGTTTGGTTTGTGAATTTGAACCAAAGAATGTGAAAGTTGCATTAGAAAATGAAGAATTGGTTAATGCAATGGAGGAAATAAAACAAATAGAGAAAAACAAAACTTAGTCCTTAGTACCCCAACCTAAAGACAAGAATGTTATCGGTACTAAATGGATATTCAAAAACAAAATGAATGAAAATGGTGAAGTGACAAGAAATGAAGCAAGATTGGTATGCAAGGGATATGCACAGGAAGAAGGCATTGATTATGGTGAAACATTTGCACCTGTTGCTAGATTGGAAGGAGTTAGAATGTTACTTGCATATGCTGTACACAAGAAATTTAAGGTTTATCAAATGGATGTGAAATCAACATTTCTGAATGGTATACTTGAAGAAGAGGTCTACATAGAACAACTTGAAGGATTCGTTGATCTAGACGACAAAAACATGGTATGTAGATTACATAAAGCTTTATATGATTTAAAGCAAGCACCAAGAGCATGGTATGAAAGACTACATACTTACTTGTTAAGTATTGGATTTGTAAGAACCAATGAGAACAACAATTTGTACATGAAAGGTGATACTAATGACACTATTATCATTGCTAAAATTTTTGTTGATGATATTATTTTTGGAGGTCAAGATCATATATGTAAATCTTTTGCTGATGACATGAGGAATGAGTTTGAAATGTCTATGTTCGGAGAGATTAAGTTCTTTCTCAGATTACAAGTGATACAACAGAGTGATGGGATATTCATCACATAGTCCAAGTACATAAAGGAAGTCTTGAAGACATTTGGCATGGAAGATGCTAAACCTGTAGGAACACCGATGGCTACTGGAAGTAAATTGACAAAAGAAGATGAAACTACAGAGGTAAACTAGACACTTTACCGATCCATGATTGGTAAGCTAATGTATGTAGTTCACAGTAGACTAGATATAGCACATGTTGTGGGAATTGTTGCTAGATATTCTGCTAATCCTAGAGAATCACACATGATTGCTACTAAAAGAATCTTAAGATATCTGAAAAAGATAGAGAATTATGGATTATGGTATCCTAAGGAAGGTAAGTTTGAGCTGAAAGTTTACACTGATGCTGATTGGGCTGAAAATGTGGATGACAGAAAAAGCACCATTGGAGGAGCATTTTTCTTTGGTGAAAGACTTGTAACCTAGACAAGTAAAAAGTAGGCTTGTATTTCTCAGTCTACAGCTGAAGCAGAGTATGTTGCTGCTGCTACTAATTGCTCAAACATTGCATATATCAAACAAGTGTTGGAAGGAATGAATGAGGTAATCACTGACCTGATGATCATATACTGTGACAACACAAGTGCAATTAATATCTCAAAGAATCTTGTGATGCACTCAAAGACAAAGCATATATCAATTAAGTATCACTACTTAAGAGAACAAGTACAAGAGAAGCAAGTAAAGTTGGAATTTGTTACATCTAAAGAACAACTTGCAAACATTTTTACAAAGCCTCTACCGAAGGACACTTTTGAATATTTGAGGACTAGGCTTGGGGTCCATCCCCTGTCTATCGGTCACTAATGTGATCTGGATGTTGCATCAGCCTAATCTTATCAGAAGATCATCCATGTTGATGCGGCATAGTTCACACTTTGAATTTTGTTTAAGGTTGTGATTAAGTTTGAAGAACTAAAATAGTTTGGGATATCAGTATACTCAGATACAGAGGGAGTATTGGACACCAGAGAGTTACTTAGCTATTAAAGAGCTGATTATTTATTTATTTCTTTGGCATTGCTATCAAAGGGAGAGATAAATAATATGAAAAGAAAAGGAGATTTTCATCGATGAGAACTATCTAAGGGAGAGATGATCTGAAAGGAAATTGAGAAATGAAAAGGTTATGTTATATCTACAGATTGACAAAGCTGTATTTTATAATGTTGTTTTAGTAACGTAGTGATTAAACATATTAAACTAGGGAGAGCTTACACTACACAACATTTGATCACATAGTTGTAGAAAACATGTTTGGTATGTGTATGGTACATTTCATATTACTTGAGTTGCCATTAATGCCAAAGGGAGAGATTGATGAACTACAACTGATTCAAAACCAAAATGAAGAATCTGTAATTCAAAGATTACTAAGGAATTGATGATTAGATATGCAAGATGATTAAATTAGTATTATGTTGTCATTGATGTCAACTAGCTTGACAGTACTTATCTTGTAAGTTACTATATCGACACATCTGAATGAAGGTGAAAGGGATAAAGAACATAAATATCTACATGAGGAAGATGTATATGAGAGATGAGGATAAGGAATACACTGAGTAACTTGTTGATGAGTCTATGACTTGATGGAATTGACTTTATTATGTTGCATTCATCTATGATGAAGAATAGAGCTGAAAGACACAAAGCAGTGTTGTTGGTAAATAAAGCATTTTAGTATACACCGAGGAAGTGTAGTGTATACCGAGCACAGTATTAACCGAGCTTGTGTTCACTGACACATTTCTTTGTTAACTGAGCAAAATAGAAAGGAATTAAATGATCAGTTTAGCCGATAAAGTGATGAGCTGTAAAGTGTATGAAATCGAGGTAACAAATAATGTTTGTTATGAAGATCGACGGCTAACATAAATCAAAAGGATCTAATGGAGTAGATTGAAACATGTTGCTAACACATCAGCCAAGGGAGCTTAAAGTGACAAAATCTATGAATATGATTAAGAGGAAAAATTTGATGGAAGAAAAGAAAATGATTTACTTATCTATATAAGAGACATTGATTTCATTATGAAAAGATGCCAAAAGAAGAAGATACTGTAGAATAATCATGTGAAGAAGTTTTTCTGATCATACTGGTTAATAAGAACTGAGCTGCAGAACAGTTACTGAGCTACAGAGAGTTATTGCTGATGGACAGTAAGTTGATACAGTATTGAATCCGAAGTGTTATATTGGTTAGAAGTATTTGAATGAGCTGAACATTGATCTGTAAACTGCAAACTGAAGTTGTATTTAGATAGATCACCTACTGTTACACATTTAACCATTGTACATAGTTAAATCTCTTAACCGAGTGGACTGTGAAAGTCTTTTGATGTTTCATTCATAGAGTGAACATTGTTATCCTATCAACCCCAGAGTGACTGCTGGTTGGATGATAACTTCTGGTCTAAAATCCTCTAACAAGGTCACACCTAACAGTGTGTTTGTAAACCTTTAACAGGGTTGGGTCTTCACCGACCTAACTTCAGAAGAGTGAACAATTTTGGGTTGCCGGTCCCAAGTGGTTTTTCCCTTTACAGGGTTTCCACGTTAAATCTCTTGTGTTATGTGTTGATTGTGATATTTGTTTGTGATCATACTTTGCATATTACATGTTAGATTTAATCGGTAATTAATATAGAGTTTAGATTTTCAATCGGTAAATACACAAACAGTGGAAGTATTTTATGGTTATTGACTTGTAGAAGTAGTAGAATTGTTTTGGATTATACATTTTGAATTGGGACACTGGATAACTGATTCACCCCCCTCTCAGTTATTCTAACATATGTACACTACATAGTATGCAATATAATTGATTCCAGTCTCGCAAAAACATTTTACACTTGTGTAGCTCATCAATATTGGAGGCCTAAAGAAATTTTATACGATCACTAGCACATTTCGTGCATGGATGAGAAACAGTATCCAAAGTTTCTAGATAACTATTTTTGAGAAGAGGAATGAGTGGAGACCAAAGAAGGGATAATTGTGAAGATTTTATAGACATAGGTTACTGAATCATCATCTCTGCACTAGTACTCAATTGGTCTCCACTCCATATACGTCTTCTCAGAATCTAAAAACTCTCCATTGATTTTCATCATTTTTTCACCATCTCCATGGACTAAGACCTTAAATTATTGATATTCTGTTTGTTTTGAAAATAGTTTAATATTCTCTACTTAACAGGGCCAACCACATGAAGGTGGAAGCTCATCTGGCCCCTCCTAGGAGCCTCTTATGACCTTTTATGACATTTTAAGCCCTCTAAGATGTATTCTTAGGGATCGTAAAGTGTCATAAGGGGTCCTGGGATACAACAACTGAGAAACATAAATGTAGGCATCATGGTTTCTTTGCATCATCTAGGAATACCACTCAATTATGTTGTCTCTAAAACATTGTGACCATGATGCCTACATTTATGTTTCTCAGCTGTTGTGATATCTACATCGTAATCTATAGTTGTTGCAGCAGCAGAGCCTATATTCCACAATAGAAATGAAGACATCTTTTAGCTTGGGTCTGGATCCTACCCCAATTGTCGAAGGATCCAGGGCCATGCTAGAAAGATGTCTTCCCATTCTATCTACAACATTGTGTCCATCCATGATCTCAGGAATATCATCATCTTTCCACTCTTCATTTGCCAAAATATACTGCTTCTTCAAGCTTGCAGAGTAATCTTATTAATAAAAGAGCTCTTGCCAACATTAGGGTACCCACAGATCAAAATAGTTGATGTTATTGGTGCTTGTGCTCAAGGATATTGATTCACTATTTTGAAAGGGCCAAATCATTTTTATTTCGATTGTAGAGAAAAGGAGTGGGAGAAAATGAATGAGTGAAAGCTGATTGAGCGTGAGAGAAGGCATTTCATTTTATTTGATCATGAATACTCTTTGAAATGACCAATCATGTTTTCTATTCGATTCTTTTTGGTGTTTTTTTTTTTCCATATTCAATAGATAAAAATCATGGCGGCAACCACTTAGCCATCTTTTTGATGTTCTAGGTATTTTACAAAGATATAGGTATGTGGATTTATCATTCAGTTGCTTGCAATTATTGGTCAAATGCAAATATTTTGTCAAGTTGAAAGGGCAAGATATCAGTTTGGTGTTTTTGGTTTATGTTAAAAGTTGATTTGGTAAAATCCTCAAAAAACACACTACATGTTCTAAAATATAAAGAAGTTGAATGTTAAATATAAGATATATATCTCATCCATAGTAATCAAAAGAAAGGACATGAAACTTATAAGGAGATTTACCAATCCAAAAATATAAGCGAATAGGAAACATGATTGGTACCTTATGAATTGGTTTTTGAGGTGCACAATCTTCATCAATCTCCTCAAAAGAAGACCCCTCCTCACGAAAAATGCATTTAACACAAAAAACAAATCTATAAAACAGAACCAATGGCATGTTTAGAATAAAAGAAATAGAATGATAATAATATGCTGAAAATTCTATTATGTTTAATACATGCAAAAGGACCGGTCCCAACAATTCTTAAACATACTTTATCTGATATGATAATAATATGCTAATTAAACTGATAAAGGTGTTATCTGCATTTAATCTACCAATTACTAATTACACAAAAAACAAATTTACAAAACTAAACCAATGGCATGTTCTTCGTGTGGCACAAGGAAGATTTGGCTATGAAAAAAAAAAGTGAAACGGCCTCATCATTTTTTTTTCGATTGGATAGAGGAGTGAAAGATGAGCGTGAGAGAAGGTATGTGATTTCTTCATCTTTCGAGCATCTGACATGATATTCGACCACAAATTTTAAATGTATTGCATTTTATTTGATCATGAATGCTCTCTAAAATGACTGCATTCTACTAGTGTTGTGCCCTAGCCCGTGCTTTATTTCCATTATTTGATGTTATTGGTGCTTGTGCTCAAGGATATCGATTCACTATTTTAAAATATTTGGATCATTTTGGTCGTGACTGTTCCTCTAGTACACAGTCAGGAAATGTAACTGTCTAATGATTATATGTAATGTTGAATGGATTAAATGCTTTATTCTTGGTTGAAGTGAATGGAAGGAATAGTGTGTATTAAATACAATCCAGTCACTTATTGAATGCTTTGGAGACTACTAGTTTGACTGTCCATGTGCTACTAGTGACTAAGATTCATTAAAGGATACAAAACCCTTCATTTTGGGGTTATTGTGTGTGGATTCAAATGTAGGTTTGATTTGGTTAATGTTTAGAAGAGATCAATAAAATATTTAAAGACAATCTTACATGTTTGGAGAGGTTTGAGAGGCACTTATCATGACTGTACCCTCACAACAGTGGCATAGACTGGTTTTACTAAGTTTCCTTTTTCTATTTTGAGGTTTCCTTTCTCTGTCGCAAGGGTACAATCAGAGGGTCTATTGACAAAATGATCCTTTGAATGGTTACTATGAATATGAATGATTTGATATAGCATATTGCTCATTTTACTTGAAGTTTGGAATAGCTTGTGCAAGGGTGAAAGTAGTTTTGATTGTTTTGGTTGTGACTGTTCCTTTACATAGTCAGGAAATGTAACTGTCTAATGATTATATGTAATGTTGAATGGATTAAATCCTTTATTCTTGGTAGAAGTGAATGGAAGGAATAGTGTTGGTGTTAGGTTTCATTTATTATTGAATTCAATGGTTTCCAAGATGTGTTGAGGAGTTTTCTCCTTGTTTAATGTTAACTGTTCCTACACAATCCACTCATACAATAGTGAAGTTACAAAATTGAATTGATGGCATGTTTACAATAAAGAAATAGAATGATAATAATATACTGAAAATTCTATTCTGTTTAATACATGCCAAAGGACTAGTCCCAACAATTCATAAACATACTAGTTATCTGATATGATCAATTGTTAATAAAGGTATAATTCTATAGATTGCTAGCACAAAGGAAGACTTGACCTAGCCAAATCTTCCTTGTACCACACAAAAAAATGTGTGATAACTATGTCTATTCCAACCTTAATTGTTTAAGAATTCATCATATCAGATAAAATATGTTTAAGAATTGTTGGGAGTTCTATTAGACCTTTGTTGTAAGCATGCCATTGGTTTTCAAATGTTTGGATATCCATTTTTTTGAAATGTTGACTGTGGTTATCAAATGGACAGCCCGTGAGCTTCTAGCTAGGTGTCATTTGTATTGATAACTTAGGGCATCAAATGTATTGTATAATTGATAGTTGAGACTTTTTAAAAAGGAAATAGGACAAATAATTTTTTTGATTTAGTTTCTCTATTTTGATCTCTTAGTGGCTTACAACCCTAGAGAAGTATATGCAGATCTACAAATGCAGTTGTAGGATACATAGCAGCTGATAATTCACAAGAAATCCATGCATCCAATTTGAATAGAAATTAATACAAAGAAATAGGGTCCTCCAATGGCCCAATCATCCAGACCTTGACTGTTCCCTCAACCAGTGACCCTTCAAAATTGGGTTATCATGCAATCGGTGAGTGATCCTTCATTCTCCTGGTTTGCCCTACAACCAAACATATTGGAAATATACAATACAATGATAACAAGTCTTTCACAATCCCCCTTCACTCAAGGAACACTATCAACCGTCCCTTCCACATAGCATTTCACTGTTGTATGAGTGGATTGTTCAGGAACAATTAACATTAAACAAGGACAAAACTCCTCAACACATCTTTGTTGTAAACATGCCATTGGTTCAGTTTTGTAAATTTGTTTTTTGTCTATTAGTCTATTAGTAATTGAAGATTAAATGCCCATAACACCTTTATCAGTTTAGCATGTTATTATAAGATACTAAAGAAGACCTGCTATTTGTCAGAGAAATCTTCACTATCCCCCACAATGAAGATAATGAAGATTGACCTCCTACCCCACAACAAAGAACATTTTAATAAGAATAAGATATAATATAGTGTTAGAATAAACTTTGAACAAAGACATGTAATGCTTAAGTTAATGATCTAAAAAGCTGCAAATATAGGAATTGAAAAAGAAGATAGTGCCAAGAAACATTTTCACAAATATGAAATGCGAGGAAAAGTAATAACATTAACAATGCCAACATTCACAGCATTAAATTTCACCTGTGGATGAGTTTCTGTAGTGGGTTGCCTAGCATCAAAAATATGTTGAGTTGCATTTGAGCTATAACTAAGAGTATCATGTAGAACAAACCCTAAACTTTGAAAGCGTTCTCCAGCCTGGCAATTCAAAATTCAATCTAGGCAAGCATCAGTAAGTGAAATAAATTATAGACATCAACATCAACATCATCATAATCATTAGACATAAATTATAGACATCAAAATCAACATAATCATAATCATTTGGAGGGTATTCATTTTGGATAGTACTATGTTTCTTGAAAGTTTTTGTGATGCTTCTAAACTTTAAAGACATATTTTATGGCTTAATGATAATATAGATTAGTGTTTTTTTTTTTATGGAATGTTGTTGATCATTCATGGTCTTGAAGAAACTTTTGATTGTTTTGATTCTTGAGTCTTGATGTTATTTCTCAATGTGATATAGACTGACCACAAGATGGTTCAGTTGGTCCTCTCTTTCTATTTAATCATTTTTCTTCTTCATGGTGTAAGTGTCAATATGTTATAATCCAACTAGCATGTCATACCCCCACTTCTGAAAAACCTCACAGCATGCAAATCACAGCCAAAGACTTGGGTGATCAGCATACACAAACAATGATTACCCTTAGGAAACAATGACCATTAATATTCATTAATGACGGGCGGTGATTCCTTGGTAATAAAGGCATTGACATCATTCATCATCTTAACCAAGTCATGGGTGGTGATCCTTGAAATAGCACAATTAGTAAAAGGAAATAACAACATAAGTCATGGGTGGTGATCCTTGAATTTGGAGTGAGGAAGAAGGAAAATTGGAAAACAAAATATAGAATAATCAGGTTGGAATTGGAGAAGAATTCAAAAATAAAATTGAATTAGAAAAAAGCCAAGTTATCCGATTCTTTGTTTGAGGCTGGGTTCTGGTTCTACTTTTGTTCTCCTTTGGGTTTGACTTGGGTTCCTTTGGTAGTAACTTGGATGTCTGGGCCAATCTCGGGTGCACCTGCAGTATTATAAATATGATAAATGAGGTATTTTATTCATAATTTTATAGGCTAACTCATTATTATGGTAATATGGGTATGACCACACTCCATGCCTTATAATGGTACCCAACATGGAGTGTGGTTCAAATGAAGTTGAACCAAATGTTGACTATGATGGCTCTGATCATGATGAAGATGAATATGAATATTAAATCTAAAATATGGCTTGTAATTTGAATTTTCATTGTGAATGAAGAAATTATAGATTCAAGTTGACTCATTCTATGTTGTAGTATATTTGTTCCCTAGATCTACCATATTATATATGTGTATCCTGTAAGGGACATCTTCTACTCATCCATGTATCAGAGCTCGGTGAGAGTTCTTAGGAGAAAGAAAAGATGTCAGTGGGAGATGAAGAAACCAATATCAGAATACCACTTGAAGCCTTGCAATGTTGAGAGTGGGATAAAAGCTACACTTGAGACCCTATATAAGGAACAAACTTATTGAGCTTCACTTTGTTTCGAGAATAGTTTTATATTCTATACTAAACAGGGCCAACCACGTGAAGGTGGAAGCTCATTTGCGCCCCCCCCCCCCCCCCCCCCCCAAATCACTCTAAATTCCCCATTAACATCTAACATTCATTCATTATTTCATCCATGAATAAAATGTAACATTCATTAATTATCACACGATAACATTCATTCACACATTAATAAAATGTGACATTCATTAATTATCACATGATAACATTCATTAACACATTATAAAATTTATGAACATTCACTACCACATAATTAAATTCATTGGCATATAAAAATCAGTCATTATCAATTAAGGTGCACAGATGACAATCATTTCTTTTTTTTCTTTTAATTTCTAATTTTTAAGATGCAATTGTTAAGATGAGTATCGATATCATCATGATGATCATCTACCCTCTCATTAGATCTCAATGCACGCCTAGTTCTCTATTGATGCAAAGGGGGGTCATTTACAATAACATATAAAATGATTAAATTAAAAATATTTTATTATAATTAAAAACATTAAAAACATTTTAAAGTATTTGAGTACTTTACAGGCCATAATCATATAGCTCTTTACCTGATCTAGTCACATCATCAACATTGAGGTTAGTTTGTCTGGCCTCGGCCTCAACCTCAACATGCTCATTAACAACGGCCTTTACACTCTCTACAGTTGCAATACAAATTGTTACATTAATCCAAACACCAATTGCAATTAAATTTGTATTACTACACCAATCAATTTAAGATGTTTACTTGTATTATTGTGATGCACATCCTCATTGTCATCAACACGCACAGGTTGTGTACGACAAGAATTGGCAAGCTGCATTTCAATTTCATACACATTCATGTTATCATTGTTTTCTTACTTAAAACAAATTTACTCACTTTATGTTGGAACTTAACATCAAATAAACTAATTGGTAAATAATTAAATTTGAAATATCATCTATTTAACTTACTTACTGCGATGGATCCATCAGTAGAACCTTGTGCACTTCTTATTCTTTCTACCACAGCTTTATAGCCTTGTTGGCAGCCAATTCTCTTGTCCTCTTCTGTGAGACTTACATTGAACTCCGCGCCCTACATTTTTTCTTGGTATTGTCAAATTTTATTTTATTGTTTCATCAAAACAAAAAAAGATTTCAAATTATAAATAAATATTTAAAGATAAAAGAATTATTTTCAATGTTAAAATCCATCTATAGATTGTATTTTTTCTCATTCAATTCTGACAATATTAACACTTACAACTCATGCAGAAAGTTTTGAATAACCACTGGAGCCTAGCTTGTGTTGCCCATGCTTTTGCAATCTTGCCTTTGTTGCCTTTGATGTGTCAGGCAATCTATGAAGAGATTGAAATATGTTAGTTCATATAAATATGAAGAGTATTTGTACACAATTACATTCTTAACAGTATCACATACCTTCTTCTGTTCTCTGGTGGTGTATTTCCTTTTTTTACTTCAATTTTCTCATTCACATCCAGAATAATAGATTTCCACTCTAAATCAGGAATGCAAGGGGGGCGCTAGTAATGTGGGTTTTTGGTTAATGCACACCTGTACTAGTCCCTAATATACCTCAAATATATCCTGGCTCTTTGAAGGAGCTTACCCTTCTCAAATGCATGAGGTCCAAACAAGTTTGTCATACTCTCTACAAGATCATCCTTTAACTTTTGATTTTGGGTTTTCCACCTTTTAAGAAAGAAAATAGTGTTAGATTAAAAAATGGATGTAATGATAACTATCCTAGCAATTATATGAAATCGAAATAGTGGATTGGGGTTTTAGTTTAGATATGATGTTTCACCCTGTATAGATGGTGGGCCCGAATATCTACAAACACTCGTCATTAAGTTTACTATAAAAAATAGCATTCCCTACAAAATAATCATGGGATCATTAGTCAAAGGATATAATAGTATAAAATAAGAATACAATAGATGTAAGCTTCTCATATTGAATGCAAGGTGTAATTAACATACAATTGTATAGTAAAAGAAAGCTCCAATCTTTAAAGTACCTGAAATTTTTTCTATTTTCAAGGGAACTCCTTCTTCTTCGCTCACAAGTAATATGCAATCCTTCATTGTTCCCGTACTAGCAATACTAGTACATCCAGGAAAATCACCATCAAGTGTTGCATCCCCTGTTGCATAAATTGAATCGATTATGAAATGGCCCTAAGAAAGAACACTTGAAGGGAAATAAACATATATAGAATGATAGAGAAAATAAAATCTGTGTACGAGTAGGTGGTGCCATGGCATCTATGGCCATGCTATGTGTTGCCGACATTGCAGGATGTAGTACATTTGAGCCTGCCATCGTATGAGGCGGTGATAGTAAATGATCATTGACACGTGTTGAAGAATAAAATTGTTAGAGCATAATAAAACTAGTGATTAGCATGGACAATATTGTTAGAGAGTAAAAACAAAATAGTCCAACATGTGATCTACCTGAACCAGCTGCAATACCCTCATCATGGTCGTGAGGATCAAAATTATGCAAAAAAGGTTGTAAAAGCAACACATCCACTTATTTTTTAATGACATAAAAGACTAATATAACATAAAAACTATTATTGAACTTTTGTTATAATTAAAAATTACATTAATACTTACTCAGTAATTTTGAGATAGGTGCATCAGTTTTGTTGCCCTCTTTTGTTACTCAAGATTTGGAGGGAATATAGATGCCAATTCAGCCAATCTTTTTCCAATTTTGTGGAGGCATTTTTTAATTGTAGAGGCCAGCTCATCACAAGCACCAAAATCAACAACTAGGTCCTCGTCAAAGGACTCCTCTTCAGGGACTGCGGGTTCCTTTCCCTTTCTCTACTGACCACCTATCTGTGATAACAATATTACTAACACTATTAGAATTAATCTGAAATAGTGATGAAAAGAATATAATAAAAAACTTTATTTAACATTTTGCTTCTATCTAATTTGTAGTACAATAACAAATAGGTTTACCTGCTAGGAAAAAGTGCATGCATGATCATCATTGTCCCCACTACGTGGTTGCTCCATATTGTGGTCCTATGTTATTATTTAAAGTTAACCAATAATTAGAAAGGACTACATTAATAAATTTCATTAGAAGATGATGATGGAGATGAGGTGGATGGTGAGGAGACTCTCTAAATGTGGTTGGCAAAAAAATTCAATTATTTAATGGTACATAGTATTTACCTGCACCCTAATGATAGTGACATCGTTTGTATCTATGCAATTCAAATTGTAATCAATAAGTAGCTCTTCCCCTGCACTTATTGATTTTATTGCACATACAAATACATGATTTCCCTCACGCGCCTCAAATATGCAATTGGGTTGCTTAATAGTTGATAGAGGTCGCGTGCTATTTATAAAACCTACAATATTACCTGATGCTTTTAGCCTTCCATCAATGTATATAGTCACTCTTTTACTTTGGTCATTGTCTTTTTGTTGAATATAATTTGTTGAAAGTGCATACCTACGCATACTTTTTTTATATTGAACAATTCGCATCCAACTTTTGTAATCGTAGCAAGGTCCAACATACTCCATTAATTCAACAACTTTTTTGTAAGAGACCTTTATTCCATCCATGGAAAATAGGCCCAAACCATGTATTGACGATGGTGCAATACGATATATCTTTCCTTTAACACTAAAATTAGTGTTTATTGGAGGAAGTTCCTTGGGGACCCATTGTTTCTGTAGATTTTGGTACCTAGAGGGCACCTCGATGTTGCCTTTTCTCTCATCATCATAAGAAAATGACCACCCTTGAGCAAGGAAAAATTTCATGTGTTTATTGAATTTCCTTCTAGTCTTTTGACCTCTAGTTGATCTTCCTAATTCAGATATACTAAATGACTCACTTTCTTCGCTTAAGGAAGACACATCTTACAAATACCTATTTGTTGCTACCTACACTCCATCAAATGAGAGAGATAGAAAGTAATGTGAGATATTTTGCAAATGGTGAAATACATTAATCTCTATAGGGTGTATTGACTTATACCTGTCGATCCATCAGACTATGTGGGATGCTCGTGAAAGGAGTCTGGGTACCTACATATGTAATTCAATTATCTAATGTTAGCTAAAAAATTCATGATACATATACTCAAAACCACATAGTAAGTACATTAAAAACCATAAGCATCCCATAGTAAGTACATCACAAATTAATTAGATTAAGCATTGATTGCATAACTACAAATTTCTATCAAGAAATCAATATTAAATAGATTAAGTAGTGATCACATAACTGTACATTTCATTCATGTCATTCATCTTCTTCTTCATCCAACTAATAGCCATGATTATCGTTGACGTCAACATCATCACCACCACCGTCATTGTCGTTGTCTTCATCTTTGTTATCATCATTATCATCGGCATCATCATCATCATCATAAACATCATCAGTAGCATCATAATCATCATCATCTTCTTCTTCTTCAAGAAAAGTTGCATCAGGAACATCATCGACTAACTGTTGTTCATGATCATCATCTACATCATCTTCTAGTTGTTCACAATTTTCTTCTTCCATCACATTATACCTCATCGGCCTTCATCTTGGATCATGTCTAACAACAAATGACCAACCCGATTTATGTGGAACCTTTGAGTAAAATACCTGCTCACATTGACTTGGAAGAACATAGGGTTCATCCCCAACTGGCTCAAATCATGTTGTATTAATCATTGAAAATCCATTGTCATGTTCAATAAGAGTTCTATTAGGATCATTTTGATTAAGTCGTAGCCTGTACCATTTGACAACGAAGAGAACTAATATGAAGTAATTAAAGTCACACTCAAGTATATCATCCAAAATGTCATAATATCAATTTTCAGACTCTCGAGGATGTAAGTCATTTCTAGATGAAATAGTAGTCACTTGAAAGACTGCACTTATCTCAGAATCACAAGTTTTCTTTGTGTCATTCAACTTTTTGATGCGAAATTTATGACCATTGTAAAACATAGCCTTGCGGTGTTTGACCTACAAAAATATGTAAAACATGTATAAATTAATGCATCTAGAGTTCATAAATGTATGAGTGATTAACAAATTTATATGTACCTAGAAATCTATTAAACCATGTGTTAAATCTATTTCCCTTTGCATAACATTTGGATCTCCATTACGATGAGCTTCATTAACCAATGAAGACATAGCTTTCCATGTTAATGTGTGACCTAAATGATGACATCGTTCAATCCATTTTGTCATCCAATCTTGATTATTTTCAATATACAAATGTATTGCATCCCACTCTCGAGCAGCTGTACAAAAAATAAATAGACTACTTACAACCGATTAATTTTGAAGATTAAAAATTAATTAACAGCTACAATAACATCTTATAATTTATTACCTCTGACTTTCCTCATTCTACCTTTCCCCACCAAGTACTCCCCTTCGAATTTTCTAATGGTGTCGAGATCCCAAATGCGATCTATATGGATCTTTACTGCAAGCTTAGGAAGATATTTAGTAATGTACACCATAGTCTGGTATACCATATATCCATCCATCATAGAACCCTTAGGACGTGCTCTTTTCCGAACCAAAGCCTTCAAAAATTTCAAGTGCCTCTCAACCATTCACATTGATCGAGTGTGTACGGGTCCACACATTTCAATCTCCTCAACTTGGTGTATGAGGTAGTGTTCTTGTGCATTGAAAAAGGTTGAAGGTAGACACTTTTGCATTTCACACATTAGATGATGAATTCTTCTCTTCCAATATTTTATATCTTCTCTATGGATTTCTTTAGATGACAACCACCTACAAGACACAAAAATATATAAACATGAGACTTTACAATATATAAATACAACAAATTGAATATATATCATTGCTTACCTCATGTATTTTCCAAGATCATATATCACTTGTTTGATGTTATTGTCGAAGTTCTCTGGGAGAGTTAGGGGTAGCACGTGCTGCAACAATTATAAAAATAATCATGTCATTTTTTTCTCATATAATACAATGAGAAGTACATGTAGTTTACAAATATATTGTAAATATAAAAGAATATGACTTACCTTGATGAAGATATGCCAATCATGCATTTTCAACCCTAGCCCAAATTCACTTTTCTTTGATATGGTACTACTTATGTTTTTAGCAAATCCCATGGGAAATCAAATTTTTCGTATGACTTCTTTTATGGCATCACTTTGTTGTTCTGTTAATAACCAAGGAAGGACACTTGTATTAATCCATTCTCCATTTCTATTTGATTCAATGAAATTTTTCATTGCATGATTAGATTCATGAATGTCCCTACAAATTTTGACAATTTTTTCTTTGTCACACCTTCCATCCAATATCTTCCACAATGTCTTCATTACATTCTTTCCAATATGCATAGTATCAAAGAAATGCATAATTTGCAGCTACTCGTAGTAGGGCAACCTACTAAATTATTTGGGATAACTCTTTAGTCCCTTTGGAAGGTGCTCAGTAGTGTTTCCTTGATGACATTCACAATCATTAATCACATAATCAGCAAACAAAACACAATAAAAATATACAAATTCTAAACATAAACCATTAAGTAAAATGGTAGTACCTTGACAATTAATTCTATTATATTCCAACTTCCATAGGTGAGGTGTCATTCTCCATGGCTTAGATGTAGTCTCTTCTTTCCCATTGAGAAGATGTTTTTTGGTAATTCGATAGTTATGATTTTTGTGGAGAAAGTGTCTATGCTCATCAAACACCTGCTTTCCTAAACTTTTTGAATGACGAGATTTCATCTTTGGACCACAAACTGGACATGCAAATTTTCCCTTTGTTTGAAGACCTACAAGGTAATGATACAATTGGATTAAATATGTTAATTTTTATTTTTAGAATTATCATGTGCAACTTGAATTCACCATAACATATCAAAAAAATGTGTTAGCCCTGGGGCATCATGTATTTTCCATACAAGCATTGCATGGAATTGAAATTGTCTATCTCCTATTGGTATAGAGATGTCATACATAGCGACACCTTTCCATAACTCCACCAACTCGTCGAGAAGAGGCTCAATATAAACATTCATATATTTAACTTGGTATTTACCTGGTTGAATGAACAACATTACATAAGTATTGTGACCATTTTACTACAAGATTTATAATTACAAGCAGATAACTATTAAATGATCAAATACCTAGAATAATCATTGCCAACATAATGTGCTCCCTCTTTATTGACATCCATGGAGGAATGTTATTGTTGATGATAAAAATAGGCTAAACAGATCTTAGCTCTCCAAATGGATTGACACTGTCCACTACCACTGAAACCTTGAGATTTCGAGGTTCTTCAATAAAGTGCAACCACTTTTCCTCTATGTCCTTAAATACAGAACCATTTGTAGGCATTCAAATAATGTCATCTCGACTCCTATTGCATGCATGGTAATCCATAAATTGTGCCAAGCTATTACATCTGAATAATCTTTGCAAACGTGGTATAATGGAGATGTAACGAAGAACCTTGTGAGACACATTTTTTGTTATTTGATCTATTCAATATCTACTCGTATGACATTCAGGGCATTCTGTTGCAAATTCATGTTCTTTATGATAAATAATATGATCATTGGGACAAGCATCTATTGCTTGATACTCTATTCCAATATCTTTCATAGTGGCAGATAATTATTGGTATGAGCGAGGGAGAATATTCGATGGTGGTAACAAGAACTCACCTATCAATCTGTAGAAAAAAATATAAGTTGTTAATATTAACAATATTTATCTTACATGTTTCACCATTTAATTACTATAATAACATATATGACATACTTTAGCATACGTGACATTGATGTGTTGGATAAACCATTCATAATCTTCAAGTTCAACAACAACAATACAACAGAGAGAAGAGTTGTTTGGGAGCCTTCGTAAAGGGGCGTGGCTGCCTTCTCAAGTAGAGGTATATCATGGATGACATCAACATCATCATCAGTTGTGCCAATACCAAATGTGTCATGGATCAATGTATTAGTACCATCATCTGGCGCATCATCGTCATCTTTCATGGGATTAAAATCTTCAGCTTCAATATTCGCACCTCCATGATCCTCCACTTCCAAAGCCATATTCTCAATATTCTTACCTCCATGGTCCATATCACGTACTCCCCTAGGGAGGTCGACCTATATAAAAATGATGAACACAAATAAACCATGATAATGATCTCATCATCAAGTGTATTTCATATATATATTAATTGTTAAATAAATATAATGAAAAACTTACCAATTCATGATAATCAAACCCTCCTTCAATGTGACCATTATCCCTACAATGTCTCTTAGCTATTTTGATTAGCAATCTTCTAATGTTTAAGCCCTTACAATTATTTTAGGGACAATAATATTTTCCATTGCCTTTTCTTTTAAAGTTCAACCACAATCTTGTTAGGAATAAGGTGTCTCAACCTTGGATAATTCCTATTCTTTTTGTTTGTTTTGTAAATGTATTTTTTGCAAATAATGTAATTAAGTGTGAGTGTACATGTCTAGTTGGCATGTTGATGTGTCACTCCACTTGATATGTCGGCATCTTGTGCGTAAGGAGATCATGACTGAAATGGTCATGACAGATTCCTATGATGCGTAAGAACTATTTAAGGAATGTCCTATGATAGGTGTAAGAGCATCTTATGACTTGGGCCTATTTGGGTGCCCAAGAAGAAGTGGTTGGTGTGTGTAAGAGAATATGCCAAAATAGGTTGGTATGACAGATTGTCTTACACTTCTCTTGTAACCGTTATTTTTGGTGGATTCTATGACAAGCTGTCATAGTCTATTCTAAGGATGGACGCCTATTCTTGGGATTGCATGTAACAACTGTGTACATGTGGCTTTGTGCATGGGTCTTGGTGGTTGTGCCCATTTTTGGGTCCAGACGAGTCTATATATATGATGCTGCTCCTAAGGGAGAGATATAACAGAAATTTAAGTCTTGTTGGCTTTGTCTCTCATTTCCTGAAAGAACTTGCATTGCAAGTGTATTGTAATCTTTGTGTTGAAGATAATACATTGTGTAGGTTTTGGAGTGCTGGGATTTTTTACCGAAAGGTTTTCCCCAGGGTATATCATTGTGTCATTCTCTATTTTTCTGTATGCATTGTATGTGGTTGCAATATCTTTGTTAAAGTAGTTAACGAATTTGTAATTGTAAGGATTTATAAGAATTTGCACAATACTCTCCTATAGAGATTAGCGTAGGAAGCTATTTTCGCACCTGAGTTTCCTTACAAGTGGTATCAGAGCTTGATCAACTTTTGATCCTAGTTGTTGGGTAGGGTTTTTTGAGCTAATCTCAAGTTTGAGTGGGAGTTTTTTGCAGAGCATTCTGAATCTTATTTGTAGATTGAGATGGCAAGTTCATCATATGGAAGAATGGAGGTGGAGAAATTTAATGGCTCTAATTTCGAGTTGTGGAAACTCAAGATGGAAGACATGTTGGAAGATCGTGACCTATGGGAAGTGACTTCAAGTGCTACAAGACCAGCAACTATAGCTCAAGCAGATTGGGATATCAAAGACCGTAAAGCTAAGGGTCTCATAAGACTCTGTTTAACCGATGCAGTCCTTCTGAATGTTCTAGATGAGAAAACCACAAATAGTTTGTGGGAAAGACTTGCGGCCCTGTATCAGGCCAAATCTCTGGTGAACAAGTTGTTCCTAAGGAAGAAGTTGTACTCTCTACGAATGGAGGAAGGTGGATCCTTAACGGATCATTTAAATGCATTTAATCTGCTGGCTGCACAATTGACATCAGCTGGTGTCAAGTTAGAGGAGGAGGATCGTTGCTACACACTTTTGTGTTCTTTACCAAATTCATGGGACCATCTTGTGATGGCTCTCGGGAGCACTTTAGTCACCTTCAAAATGGATGATGTGGTATCTTCGCTGCTATTAAAGGAGATGCGGAGAAAGGCTTCCGTTTCAGAAAAAGAAGCCCTTGTTGTTCATGGGAGATCCACTGAAAGAGGGAAGAAAAATGACAATAAGTCTGACAATAAGGGTAGATCCAAATCCCATGGGAAGTCAAAGACTTCCAATAAGTCCAAGGAAAAATGTTGGAACTGTGATAAATCTGGGCACTTCCATAAAGACTGCAAAGAGCCGAAGAAGAAGAAGAAAGGTTCAGATTCAGCTTCAGAAAGATCTCAAGAAGATGGTGATGCATTCATCGCAGCCTTGGCAGCCCATGCATCTGATGATGTGTGGTTGGTGGACTCGGGCGCATCTTTTCACATGACCTCTCATCGAAACTGGTTCTCAAAATATGAAGAGTTCGATGGTGGAAAGGTGTACTTGGGTGATGATTCTCACCTAAAGATAGTTGGACGCGGAAGGGTCACTATCAAATTTCTTGATGGATGAGTAAAGGGAATCAATGGAGTTATGCACATTCTGAGTTTGGCACGAAACCTATTATCTATAAGTATGCTAAATGATGTAGGTGTGCAAGTTGTTTTTTCGAAAGAAGGATGCAAGATGATGAGAGGATCAATAGTGCTTGTAAGGGGTACTAGGAGAGGTACCTTATTTCAGCTAGATGCATGTATTCCTCTATGTAATAGTTCTTCATCCTCACCATCTGAACAAGCAGTGAAGAATTATGTGGCTATTAGTTCCGATGGTAGTGCAAACACTTTGGAAGGTAAGCTTCCTGCAGAAAAGACAATGTTGTGGCATATGAGATTTGGCCACATTGGTGAAAAGGGTCTCAGAACCCTAAAAAATAAAAATCTCATTGAGGGCTTAAATGATTGCAATCTTGAGTTTAACTTCTGCGAACACTGTGTCTATGGTAAACAAAATCGTGTTCAGTTTTACTCTAGTTCTCACAAATCTTCTGATGTTTTGGATCTTATTCATTCTGATGTATTTGGTCTTGTAAAAGTTCCTTCAATCTCCAAGTCTGTATTTTTTGTATCTTTCATAGATGATTATAGTAGAAGGACGTGGATTTATTTTCTTAAAAGTAAGACACAAGTCTTTATTCGGTTCAAGGAATTTAAAGCTCTTGTAGAGAATCAAACTAGTAAGAAGATTAAGTGTGTGAGAATTGACAATGGTGGTGAGTTTTGCTCAGCAGAGTTTGAACAGTTCTGTAAAGAACAAGGTATCGAGAGGCATAAGACAACTCCTTATACCCCACAACAAAATGGAGTTGTAGAGAGAATGAATAGGACACTGATGGAGAAGGCTAGGAGTATGCTTAGTGGAGCTGGTTTAGGACAAAGGTTTTGGGCCGAAGCTGTGGCCACTACTTGCTATCTGGTTAACAAATCTCCTACATCAGCCCTTGTTGGTAAGACACCCATGGAGGTGTGGTCTGGTAAGAAGCCTTCAATTAGACATCTTCATGTTTTTGGTTGTGAAGCTTATGCACATGTTCCAAAGGAGAAAAGATCTAAGTTGGAAAATAAAGTTGTTAAATATATTTTCATCGGATACAGTGCTGGTGTGAAAGGATACAAGCTTTGGGATCTCGTGACTAGTAAGGTGTTGTATAGTAGAAATGTTATTTTTAGAGAGCTAACATCTTCTCCTATTGTGCTACAACCAGATGAAAAAGAAAAGGGAAAATATGTTGTTTAGTTGCCTCCTACCCCTGAGAAGACTGAACAGAGAGACCATGTTGGGCCTAATGATGAGGAGAGCTCTAGCAGCTTTGATAGTTCAGAAGAAGAGGAAGAACAACCTCAACCGCAGCCCTTGAGGAGATCCACGAGAGAAAGAAAGCAACCAGAAAGGTTTGGTTATTCTATGTTAGATTCCAGTTGTGCCTTTGCTTTGATTACTAACATTGATGAGCCTAGATCTGTGAAAGAGGCTTTGGGCATGGAAAATGCAGGTTCCTGGATTGAGGCTATGGATGATGAGATGGCTTCATTGGAGAAAAACAAAACTTGGGACCTTGTACCTTTTCCTAAAGGGAGAAAATCTATTGGCTGTAAATGGGTGTTCAAGAAGAAATTCTGTGCAGATGGCAGTGTTGAAAGGTATAAAGCTAGATTGGTTGCAAAGGGGTATTCACAGGTAGAGGGAATAGATTATGGTGAAATATTCTCTCCTGTTGCAAAGTTAACATCCATTAGATTTCTGTTATCTCTTGCTGCATCATATGATTTAGAGATAGAACAGATGGATGTGAAGACAGCTTTCCTTCATGGTGATTTGGAGGAAGAGATTTATATGTCACAGCCTGAGCACTACATTGTTAAAGGTAAAGAATCCTTAGTTTGCAGATTAAAGAAATCTCTATATGGTTTGAAGTAATCTCCTAGGATGTGGTACCTTAAGTTTGATGCCTTTGTGTTGTCAATTGGATTTGTAAGATCAAAATTAGATCATTGTGTTTATTTCAGAGTTGAAAATGATCGCCTTCTTATTGTTGCATTATATGTTGATGATATGTTGTTGTTTGGGAAGGGTAAGGGTATGATTTCTGATTTTAAATCTCAGTTGTCAGCACAGTTTGAGATGAAAGATCTTGGGGCAGCTAAGTACATCTTGGGTATGGAAATCAGTAGAGACAGGTCTAACAGAAAACTTTGGTTGAGTCAGAGTAAGTATGTGAAGTCTATGTTGGACAGGTTCAACATGGTAGATTGTAGACCACTATGTGTTCCTATTTCTGTGGGAACAAAGTTATCTGTAGATGATTGTCCAAAATCTCCTAGTGAGGTGGAGGACATGAGTAGAGTACCTTATGCTAGTGCAGTTGGTAGTCTTATGTATGCTATGGTCTGTACTAGACCAGACATTGCCCAAGCAGTGGGAGTCCTGAGTCAGTTTATGGCTAATCCTGGACGGGTACATTGGGATGCAGTTAAGCGAGTATTCAGATATTTGAGGGGTACATCAGATTACTCCATATGTTATCATGGTAACTCTTCTGGATCTCCGCATTCAGTTTGTATTCATGAGTTTGTGGATTCAGATTGGGCAGGTGATATTGACAGCAGGAGATCCACCAGTGCTTATGTGTTCACTATGTTTGGTGGTGCCATTAGTTGGATGAGTAAGCGACAACCTATGGTTGCTTTGTCCACTACAGAAGTTGAGTACATGGTTGCTACTCATGCTTGTAAAGAATCCATTTGGCTTAGAAGATTGTGTTCTGATGTTGGTGTTGATGCAGAATAGATTACTATTTGGTGTGACAGTCAAAGCGCTATTTGCCTTGCAAAGAATCCAACTTTCCATGCCAGAACGAAGCACATTGATGTGCAGTTTCACTTTGTGAGAGATATGGTGGAAGATGGAAAGGTAAATTTGGAGAAGGTAGATACTGTGAAGAATGTTGCAGATGCATTAACAAAACCAGTGGGCACTGAGAAGTTTAGATGGTGTTCAGAGTCTATGGGCCTCTTGGCCTATAGCGGTTAAAGTTCCTGTTATGTTCCTGTTGCTCTTACAAGGTGTTCGACAAGTGGGAGAATGTTAGGAATAAGGTGTCTCAACCTTGGATAATTCCTATTCTTATTATTTGTTTTGTAAATGTATTTTTTGCAAATAATGTAATTAAGTGTGAGTGTACATGTCTAGTTGGCATGTTGATGTGTCGGCATCTTGTGCGTAAGGAGATCATGACTGAAACGGTCATGACGGATTCCTATGACGCGTAAGAACTATTTAAGGAATGTGCTATGACAGGTGTAAGAGCATCTTATGACTTGGGCCTATTTGGGCACCCAAGAAGAAGTGGTTGGTGTGTGTAAGAGAATATGCCAAAAATAGGTTGGTATGATAGATTCTCTTACACTTCTCTTGTGACCGTTATTTTTGGGGGATTCTATGACAAGCTGTCATAGTCTATTCTAGGGATGGATGCCTATTCTTGGGATTGCATGTAACAACTGTGTACATGTGGCTTTGTGCATGGGTCTTGGTGGTTGTGCCCATTTTTGGGTCCAGACGAGTCTATATATATGATGCTGCTCCTATGGGAGAGATATAACAGAAATTTAAGTCTTGTTGGCTTTGTCTCTCATTTCCTGAAAGAACTTGCATTGCAAGTGTATTGTAATCTTTGTGTTGAAGATAATACATTGTGCAGGTTTTGGAGTGCTGGGGTTTTTTACCGAAAGGTTTTCCCCAGGGTATATCATTGTGTCATTCTCTATTTTTCTGTATGCATTGTATGTGGTTGCAATATCTTTGTTAAAGTAGTTAACGAATCTGTAATTGTAAGGATTTATAAAAATTTGCACAATACTCTCCTATAGAGATTAGCGTAGGAAGCTATTTTCGCACCTGAGTTTCCTTACAAATCTATTGATTGCATCCCCATTACCTTCTTCACTTGGATTGTCTGACATGATCCTTCTTCACTTAGATTATCTATAACCTAATTATATATAGAAATTAAAAACTTAGTTATGAAATGATGTTGTAGTATAGTATACCAAATTGAAACACTTCTATTATTGTAGTCTTCCACCCTCAAACTCTTTCCTATTGTGACAAGAAAGAAAGATATTTAAATAATATAGTAGTTTGTAAATCAAAATAAAATGGATGCAATTTGTTGATTGAAGGTGCAGGGAACAACACCCATTAGTACTTTTATCGAATTGTAAATTTCAATTTTGAACCATTGTGTGAATACAGAACATGGATGTAATCTCAGAAAATAACAAAATGTAGACATGACAAATTACTTATTTTGTTATTCTACATTACTTACCATTTGAGTGCACGTTCCACCTGCAATTTGATCAAGTCTTGTTTGATGCTTCAATTTTGTGTTCACTGTCCTGTAGAAGTACACAATTTTGTATTTGCCCAATATGTTATTCAAAAAACAACAATAGAATAAAATACTTGTTGAGAAAGATCATCATAGGAGTATCAAAAACTCGAGATCCAAAGGTAACACAACATTATAAGACTCTTACATTCAACCTTCAACTCATGCACCTAATAAATAGGCGAAAAAATACATGAAATTGAAAAATTTAACTAATGAATTGTGTTTTTTTTCTTATCTTAATCAGCCAAATTTATATGAGATTCTAAAGAAGGCTTCACTCTTAATCAACCAAATCTTCCTTGTACCACACAAAAAAACTATGTGATAACTATGTCTACTCCAACCTTAATTGTTTAAGAATTCATCATATAAGATAAAGTATGTTTAAGAATTGTTGGGACTGGTCCTTTGGTATGTATTAAACAGAATACAATTTTTAGCATATTATTATCACTCTATTTCTTTTTTGTAAACATGCCATTGGTTTAGTTTTGTAAAAAAAATTTGTGTTAGATGCATTTAAAATTATCTTCGTTGTCTTATGATTTTCTAAATGCTTATTTATTTGTCATCCAATTAATACATGCTACTATATAAAGAAGACAATGAAGATTTGTCTGACAAAAATGAATACACTAAATTGAACCAATGGCATGTTTACAAAAATTATCATAACTCACAAGCAAAACAGAAACAATGGCATGTTTATAACTCATTAAGAGTGAGGCCTTCTTTAGAATCTCATGAGTTTTGTACTACATATACAACATATTGTGAGTTTGATGAGAGTTTGTGCCATGTGTGATAGAACCTACTTTATCTAATATGGTGCATTGTTAAAAAAATTAAGGGTAGAGTAGTTATTACTTAGTTTTTTGTGGGGGACAATGAAGATTTGTCTGACAAATAGCAGGTCTTCTTTAGTATTTCATGAATTTTTACCACATATTGTTTCAAGACTTTGAGTCCTGGAGAAGAAGAATGGTGTAAGTTGAATAGATCAGAGTGAGTGGGGTGTTGAAACATGGTGAATAGACCATGATGAGATGATACTTGATGTCGTGACTAAGTTTTCCTCACAAACAGTGGCATAGACTAGTTTTACTAAGTTTTCTTTTTCTATTTTGAGGTTTCCTTTCTCTGTCGCAGGGGTACAGTCAGAGGGTTCATTGACAAAATGATCCTTCGAATGGTTACTATGAATATGAATGATTTGATATAGCATATTGCTCATTTTACTTGAAGTTTGGAATAGCTTGTGCAAGGGTGAAAGTAGTTTTGATTGTTTTGGTCATGACTGTTCTTCTACACAGTCAGGAAATGTAACTGTCTAATGATTATATGTAATGTTGAATGGATTAAATGCTTTAATCTTGGTAGAAGTGAATGGAAGGAATAGTGTTGGTGTTAGGTTTCATTTATTATTGAATTCAATGGTTTCCAAGATGTGTTGAGGAGTTTGCTCCTTGTTTAATGTTAATTGTTCCTGCACAATCCACTCATACAATAGTGAAATGCTATGTGGAAGGGATGGTTGATAGTGTTCCTTGAGGGAAGGGGGATTTTGAAAGACTTGTTATCATTGTATTGTGTATTTCCAATATGTTTGGATGCAAGGAAGACCAGGAGAATGAAGGATCACTCACTGATTGCATGATAACTCGGTTTTGAAGGGTCACTGGAAGAGGGGAATGAAGGATCACTCACTGATTGCATGATAACCCCACCAAGCATTCTTTCCTTTAAGTTTCCACAATATCTCAAAGTATGATCATTATTCTTTACTTTCTTCTATATGCTATTCTTTCTATGGTTTTGTTATCTCAAAAATCTATCAAAAACATTGCAGATGTGCATATAAAAGTAAAATATTGTCCTTCAATTGTTCCACATTGAAACATTTCCTCTTCAGAGTATTCTCTTCATTTGTACAATATCTGTCAAAAATGGTTCCCATATTTCTTCAAGATCTATTTTAGTCTTTATATTGCAATTTTGATTAGATTTGACCAATAGTTGATTTCATTAGTATTTTATAGCATATACTCCTAATGTGAAATGTGGAGAGAAAGAAAGAGACACACTAGGTATGAATTACACGATATACCCATCATCACTTAGCACTTAAATAATAAATTATGGACAAGGAACAACCCCCTAACCTCTGGATGTTTGTTTCATGTTGGCCTCTTATTATATGCAAAGGTAGGCCTGTCTTAATTAGGCTAACAACCATAGTGTAGGGGCCATAAATTATGGATCACAATGTTCACATTTTTGAATGCTAATGCTTCTGGATTTGATTGTGTATGCAATTTTTGCTTCAACGTTTTGGATCACATTCCGTGATCTATCATCTAGATGAAAGAGAGTGGAAGGAGAAAGAAAGATGGTCTACTTGCAGATCTAATTGGATAAGAAGAAGGAAAAGGGAGGCAAGCAGCCCAAAGATTGGGGACCTTCCTCTTTCTTTCTCCTTGCGCTCTCTTTCATCCTGATGATGGATCATAGAGTGTGATCTGAAACGTTGATGCAAAAATTGTACACACAATCAAATCCAGAAGCATTAGCATTTAAACTCGATGGATTGTGGAAATCTACTGAATTTTAATGTTCACATTATCAAAAATAAAAATAAAAATCCATAGGTGCAAGGGTAAATTTTGAGTTCACCTTTCACATTGGATAGCCAGACATCAATAATCTACTTGTACAGATTTGGAGGGCCTGAACTTTAAACAGATGAATTTACCAATGAACCCATTCACAACAGAAAAATCTACTTTTTCACTCACTTTATTTCTGACATCACTGAGTTCAAGGAAGGGGCTTATTGGATTTGGTGCATTGGAGAGGCACCTTCTAGATGATTTTGTTTTCATCACATCAGCTCTAATTTTAGTGCCATTGGCATTTGTAAACAAGACAGTTGTTGAAACTTATAAATTTCAATGATGAATCCCAAGGAGAGGAAGCAGTGGTGTCTTTGTTCCTTTGCTTATGATGTCCTTATGTGGATGTTCTAATTTTGTGAGGGGCATTGGGAGATCAGATCTGCAATAGTTTGAATAGAATATTCACATGTAAAGCCTGGAATATTGTTAACAATCCTAGACATTAGTGGTGAATTGCAAACAGGGATGGCAATGGCATCATTTTTCCCTTTATGATGGTACCACTAAATTAATGCCTTGCCTTTTGTGCAAGGTGTTGAAAGTTTGAATGGTGTAAAATCTATCATGTTTTCCCAACTCCATTGCTAGCAATAAGGGATTTTTCATTGCCTTTCAATGTAACGAAGGGATCACCCTTCCTCGCTACACCATTTGAGACTCCTCCAGGTGGATTTCTGTCTTCAAACCATGAAAATTTGTTCTTCCAAGCCGTAATTTTGAAATCTTTCGGGAGGGACAACATTTCAAGAGCTTTTTCTAACATCTATACCATTTTCCAATTTTGATAATCAATATTTTTTTTGGAAAAGATCTTTAACCCCTTTTATACTTTCCCAAATAGACAAAGCATAAGGGAGCTCTCTTAAGGAGAGGAATGATCCCAAATGTTTGACTTATAGATATTTATTCTTGAAAATCTCAATTCAAACTTTGGGATACCAATGTTCACGATGCCCCTACCCCCATAGTCAATTAGGTTTGCAGACCTTATCTTGAGCTATTGGTGGATACTTCCACTATTTCAAGTTTCAACCAAGCGTGCCAAAGGAAGTTCTTCAAGGTTCTATGATAGTTAGTGATAATTCCTTTGAAGCTAATACTAGGCATGACCATTAAATACTATGATAGCTTGGAGAGCTAATTTGAGGAGGGTAATTCTACCTGCTGAAGGTAAGAATTTAACCCTCTACCCAACTAGCTTACATTAAATTTCTATATGAGAGGTGCCCAAAGCTTCTTATTGTTCCTGTGAACAAAAATGGAAACCCTAAATAAATAGAATGGCAACCCTTTTGAAATAAAGGATTGTACCAAGGAAGAAACTTTCCTCCCTCTCTAATGCTTAGTAACAAGACTTGTTGGGTCTTGCCTAGACTTGACTAGTTCCAAGCCGTGTATACCATACTCACAAGTCTTGGTGAGTCTCATTCTGATAGATTGAAGATATGCTCCCTCCACCCATCGCACATAGTGAGATAACATTCCTTTTAAGGCATTTGGTCAAACAATTCATGTGTATTGTCCATGTTTCCACATTTTGCATACATGTCTACCAAAGCATTTCTAAGTCATAGATCAAATTATAGCAAACTTATCGGCGATAAGTGAACTTATCGCGATAAGTTCTGCATGGTGATAAAACTTGTATAGTTATCGCTTGTTCAACTTATCGCCGATATATCGACGAAAAGTCGACGATAAGTTGAATACTTATCGCGATTTATCGGTGTGAATCAACGGATAGCTAAAAAGTCAAGTCAAATTTAAAAAAAAACATAAATATTTTCAATGTTTTTTTTTGCCTTTCCTATTTGTTGTAAGTTTATACAAATATAACATTTAAGTATAAGTTTTATTTATTTAATTTCTTATACTTTAAGTTATATTTGTATAAATTATAAAATATATATACTTCAGGATGTTTGAGATAGGTTCCAGCTTCATAGGAGTTAAGATGCAGATTCTAGATTCTAAAAATTCCAGACTTAACCAAATTTAAGGATTCAACAAGCCTTTAGCAGGGTTACCTCCCACAATCCATCATGGCTTTCTAAGGTCAAACTGAAGCTGGCATAAGGATTCTCAAAGGGTTTTAACTCGTTTTATCACAAATCACTTGGTTTCGACCCCATCTCTATGACAAACTTAGCTTAGCTCTTGCCCAAATCCTAGACATACATGACTTCCCAACAGGCCAAAATCATTCAAACCTCATTTGCCGGACCTAGGGACTTGAAAACAGCCACCAACAAAGACTACCTAAGATCTAGTTATGAAGACTTTGATATTTGGCATTGATCAATGATCAAGCATCACAGATTCATACTATGAAATGATTTAGTTTTATGGATCTCACAGATACTGATAGACATATGTTTCATGGATCTTCATCTTACATACATTTATGATTTGATGTCTTATGGATCTTCATCTTACATACATTCTATGATTTGACTCATTACGATCCTATGATTTCTATTTACTTTAGCTACAATTTTTGTTTATGTGCAATATAACCTTAAGTTGCGCATAAGAAAGGTAGAGTTACCAACAACAGGGCCACTTGATTTGGATGACATAGATCTGTACTGTGATGGGACATCACAGGAGCAACCTCCATTGTTCACAGACGATGACATCTATGATTTGGAGAGGCAGGCTATGGAGGAGGATGGATTCATAGTAGGATTGGATGACATTCAAGAGGATGATCATGAGAGTGAGGAGGATACATATGATGAGGAGTCATTGCCAGTGTCAGCACCATCTACATCTAGGGTGGAGGTCCAGTTACAGCCACTTGTACAGAGGGAGGTGGCACAACCATAGCGGACTACTAGGGCTAGACCCCCTCCCACTCCTGTAGTTTTTACTAGAGCTACTGGGAAGGGGAAGAGGAAGATGTAGACTAGTTTGATATTGTACTTGACATATGTATTTGCTTATAGTTTTATAAAGACAATTTGCTGTTTTTAGTTTTCTTTAAAGTTCAAACTATTAGACTATGGCTACTAGCCATCAGCATTCCACATGAGGATGCAATTTTGATACATATTTGCATTTATATATATCTAGATTAGCTTGTTTGATTTGTTTACTCATTTACTAACTCATTAGATGAATTTCCTTATTGAATTTTGCAAAAAAATGTATTTTTAATTAAATTTAAGCCATTTTTTAAGTTCTCGAGAAGTTCACCGATAAGTCCCTGACTTATCTCCGATATATCCCGATATTTTTTTTTTGCCCTCAGCAATAAATTGCCGATAACGATATTTTGAACTATGTTTCTAACTATAATCAGACAAAATAACCTCTTCCATTATGCTTTGCTGGATGTCCATTCCCTGTTCAAAGCTCCCATTTTGGTACAGGTGGGAAGGACACTGGCAAAGGTTGTGAATTTTGGCTTTATACCACCAATTGCATTTGCTTGAAAGTTTTTAAAGCCTTTCAACAAATCCATTCTGTACATACCCTGCAGTCATGGTATTCCACGTGATCGCGTTTCTTCGGGGTATATTTATGCAAAAGATTTCACGAGCCTTGTCTATACTTCCGAACTTTGCATGCATATCTGCCAGGGGCCATTGCAACAAATCTATTTTGTGTATATTTTGCAATCGTGGCAGCCATGAATGTGTAGCCAGTGCAGCACTTTTTTTTTTACACCAAAGTTCAGTGTTCTTGTTACTATGTCTATGTTTTCCATGCTTGTTTGAGAGCTTTGGACACTGTTTAATATGAGTCATATGCCTTGTTTGCGCACCCACGTTTTTTATACACTCCCACATGCTGCCCAAAAGCTTCCATATCTGTACAAGAATTTCTAAAAACTTTTCAACAGATTTATTTGTGTTTAGTGTGTTCTGTAACAAGGGCATCCATGAGACCACATTCTTTGACATAGCATGTCAAAGAGTTCACATTTTGCATGCATGTTTAGCAGTGCCTCTCCCAGTCATAATATCTCACAAAATGAGCACCCATTATGTTTCGATGGATATCCAAATCCTTTTACCTGCTTCTGCGTTATGCATGCATATTGACCAAAGCATTTGCATTGAAGCTTTTAGAGCATTTTCAGCAAATTAGTTTTGTGCACAGTCGGCAATCAAGACACTCCAACAGACTACATTTCTTTAAGGCGTTTTCTCAAACAGTTCACGTGTAATGCATGTGTTTTGTATTACTCAACACATTTCTTAGAGGAATTTTGTGAAGCTGCTCACGTGTTGTCTATGATTCCACTTTTTGCATGTATATCAGCTTTTTCAATAGATCCATCTTCTGCAAATGTTGCTATGCCTTTGAGGCATTATGTAAAACAGTTCTCATGCCTTCCGTAAGCTTCCAAAGCTTTTTCAACAAAATACGTTTTATGCAATCCCTGCAATCATTCTGCATATTTGTGCTTCCACATTTTGCATTATTATGCTTGAAGGTTAATGCCTTTCCAATAAATGCATTACGTGCTGCTCCTGCAGCCAATTCATTTTGTGAGTTATGTTGGGTGAATATTTTGCAACCAACATTTTTTTAACCAATTGCAAAATAGTAGTTTCAATCACAACACGTGAGACACACTCTCTCCTATTTATAAGAGAAGGCTAAGGCTCCCCTTTAAAATTGCTACTGAAAATAACTGGCACTTCGCTGGGATCTAAGATTATGTACACTAAGCTAATCAATAGGGCTTCACAAACCATATTCTCTTCCTTCCGACTAGGTGTTCTTCCTTCATCATATCCTCTTCTTTCAAGACAGATGATCCTTTCTTGCAATAAACTTCCAAGTACAATCTAGCAAATTTAGTGACCAAGAAGTTCAAGAAAGCTCAAATACTTTCCATGACTTCTTACATGATTGTCTCTAAGCGACTTTGGCGGAATGGATACCCCTCAGACCTTGGCTCTAAGCTGAAGAGAAGCGGTTAATAAACGATTCTCAATAAATAAAAAAAAAAGCAGCTCAAAGTCTACAACACTGGGTTTAAATCCCTCTTAGATAATACTGCAAAACTCACGCTTAATTCTAGATATTGTCATCGTTCACAAGTAGATAATGACAGAGTTTTGTCGGATTCCCCAAAAGATCCCAGATTACAATGAGCTCCCTCATAAATATAGGAGAGAGGCTATGAGTAAAGGTGGGAGAATCCTAACTAATTGTTGACTTGTTCAACATTACAGTCCTAATCTATTTTGACTTGTAATGTGATCACATGCAATTACATCTTACAACTTTGCATGTAATATGTCAAGATTGAATTACATAATGCATTATGGAAAGCAAACTAAGTGTCTGACAAGACGACTTTATTAACATCATCCTTTGTCCAGAAGGTCTTAATGTTGCTTCAAGATGGCACGTGCTTGGAGTCTTTAAACTCTGTATGTGAATGGGAGCATCTGAAATGGATCAACATCAATGGATTCTGAGGGTTTCCAAGTTGGACAAGAACTAGACACAATCTATGAGATGATGAAGAAAAATCCCGATAAGACACGGAAGGGGGAACAAAAAATGACTAAAAATCCTGAATTGCAAGTGCAATGAGAAAATGCAAAAGTTAATGGTTGTAATCGGGTCTCTCAGGCCCGATTACAAGTGTGAAAGACAGTGATTATCAGTATAATTGGGTCTCTGAGACCTGATTACAAGTATGTAAGATGGTGTAAAGAACGCTTTCAATCAGGTCCTAGAGACCCGATTGCAAGTAGAACAATGTGCAAAACAAATTGCAGTCGGTTCCTAGAGACCCGAGTGCAAGTAGCAAAGGACATAAACCTTGCAATCGCATCCTAGAGACCCGACTGTAAGTGCAAAGAGAGAACAGGATGAAATTGGGTCTTAGAGACCTGATCACAAGTGCAAAGAGAGAATAGGATGCAATAGGTTCTTAGAGCTGATTGCTAAAGTGCAAACAATGTATGTTGACATGCAGTTGGGTCTTATAGACTCGACTGCAATTGAGCAAGACTTGTCATCGTGTCTTAGAGCCCTGATGATACCTGAAGATGTAGAGAGAACTTGTAGTTGGGTCTTAGAGACCAGACTGCATCTGAAAACATGTGATGAAGGACTTGTAATCGGGTCCCTAGAGAGATCGGATTACAACTAAAACTATTTGCAAAACTTGCAATCATGCCCTAGACACCTGTTTGCAACTGAGTGTGCAAGGAATGACTTGTGGGTCGAGCCTTGAGACCTTATTTGCACTGAGAGTGCAATATGGTGACCTGCATTCGAGTCCTAGAGACCTGATTGCAAGTAAGGGATGCAAAGAACTTGTAATCGAGTCCTAGATACCTGATTACATTTGAAGCCTAAGAAACCACTTAAGACTTGAGATTTGAAACCCGATTTAGATGTTAATAACTACGAGGGTAATGCAAGGGCTTTTACGTGGTCTCAGAATGCCTGTTAAGAAGAGATAAGCCACAACCAGGCAAATTTTGAAGGGTTATCCCTCAATTTGAACTTGGCGAAAATTGGGGACAAGTTGATAGTTCTTGGAGGCATGCTATCCGATCACACATTTTGCATACTTATATGTGAGGGACTTGCAAATATACAAAGTGGATTTAATGTTTTGGAGGACCTTATGAAGTGTTGCAAAAATATGTTCCATTTTCATTTGTGTTTATTTTTACCAAAAACTAAAAAATCTTTTATATCATTATGCTTTGGAGGATGCACATACGCTGTTCCAAATCTTCCCAGTTTAGCACAGGTCAAGAGTATGCTTGAATGAGTAGTGAAGTTTCTTTACACCAGCGAAACATATTTGTTGCAGGTTTCTAAAGCCCTTTTTAACAAATTCATTTTGCGCATGACTGCTATCATTTCATTTCATTCCTTGAGGTGACATCTCTTTGTAGCGCCCCGTCTTGATGCAGGAGCAGAGAGTAGGCTGGTAGAGGTTAGAAATGGCCTTTGAAATAACTAATGTCTTTTTAAAGATTAAGGTTTTTTGGAGTTAACATAACTATATGAGTTATGCTTTTGAATTTCAAAACTCACAATCTTAGTTGTGATTTTTGAAATCATATTTTATATTTCTTGACTAATATCACCAATTTCTTTATTTTAGCCCAGATTTACTATTCAACATTCACTAATTTTTATCCATTTTTCACAATTCACAACATCCTTACATTCACAACTCAACTTACACCTCACAACCTACAACCTTAGTTGCATTCACTTACAACCCATTTTCACCATTCACAACTTACTCACGTTCAATTTTCACCATTCACAACTCACAACCTCCTGACATACAATTTTCACAACTCACAAGCCATCACCTCTTGTTGCAAGTTGTGAGTTTGATTTTTCATATTCACCCTCTTCGATTTTTCTTTTTGCAACATGAATTTCCCCCTTTTTTTGGAAATCATAAGTAAACTTATTACATCATAAATCATTTATGACTTTTAATTTTTAATGTTTAGAAGTGAATTTATTAATTTTAATTTTAATTTATTTTATTCACTTCCTTTACCCTCTTTCAAAGATTTTAACACAACTATTGACAGTAGAAGAATTTGAACTAGAAATCTTGACTAGAAATTAGAGGGGAGGAGGTGACCATAACCCATAAATATTTATTCATGACGGGGCATCGAGAATGAGATTTTAATATTTTCTGAATATATGCTCACAAATATGTAAGTATTAAAATCTCACAAATGATGAAGTGGGTTTTCCAGAAAACTGACCACATAACTCAAAATGGTACTAAAGACATGAATAAGATGGTTTCCCTTGAAATTTTATAATTTTCAAAATTTAATTGTTTTTGCTTTTTGACCAATAATGATGGGACTTGGAAATGATGGCTTTGAAGTCTAACCACATTGTCACCCATCATAAAGACTCTTAAAAAGAATGCATTATAGACAGGACAGACATTAACTTTAACGCAAAATTTTACAATTTGGGTGTTGCAAAATAGAGGAGACAGGGGGCATGTTTGGGTTGTCTGCCAAGAAAACATGCGAACACTCCATCCGGGATGGTAAAATGCAGTTTTAGAATTTTGCTATTTCTGTTGCACAAGGTGTAAAAGTTACGAAGAGGGGTTTTGAGATATCCCCTACAGTGAGACTTTAGCCACACTTTAAAACTCTGTAACCTTGCATGATTGCCAATGAGTAAGAAATAATAGTTAAGAAATTCAAAAGATGAGTGTAGGAAAATTCATGCGTAGAATCATGACATGCACAGCTTATGCTCTCCTTAATAGCCTCCTTTATCAGCTTCATGAGTTGGGTGAGATTCTACTTGCTTTCCCTTGAAGGGCTTCCACATGAGTAATAATAAATACATTGGAGAAGTTGGGATACTGCTTGATCATCAATTCCTCCACAGTTTCAATATAATATCCCACTGCCCAACAAAAGCATCTAATTCTTGTGCTTCTCATCAAAGTAACCGGATACTCCTTTATCCCTCCTTGGGTGTGCATATCTCCGTATCCATTTTGGGTACGTATCCGATACATGTCGGATATTGTACCTACATGTGCTTAAAAAACCTTGATTTTCCAACCATGCTAGGTACCGTGTGAAATGATTTTTTTAGTTTGACATAAATCTTCCTCTATTTAATTTAAAAAAACTTCATTCATTCAAATTTAAAAAAATGGTATAAACAAAACCTACACCAAACGGAAAAACAAATCAAATGTTTTTCTATTTCAGCAAACCATTTTATTATTTTGTTAAATCAATTTTAATTATTTATGTAGAAATTATGTGTTTATATTGCTTTTGAAGTAATGGCAATCTCCTCTAATAACTTTAAAAAATTGTGTTGAATAAATGTACATGTGTTTTTTATGAATTTTCGTATCTGTGTCCATGCAACTTTGCTTCTCATTGGTCTCATGCTATCTTCTCAGCTATATGTATTTCTCAGCTAACTTCTCAAGCAGATGGCTATTTATTCAAATTCAATGCCTTCTGAAAATGTCAAACTGGGTAACATTTATATACATTTGTCGACATTGCTCAGCATCTCCATTATACCTAGCATAATGTCTGGCTGGTCTTCACCAAACATGTGAGGAACTTCCACTTTATGTGGTTGAAGGATTTCTTTGCCTTTTCTTTAATCAATGACTCAATAGTATCAAATCCCTCCATAGTTTACCTTGCAGTGCCTTTGCTATTGTCAATGATTAAATAATATTATGTCCTTAATGGTTTACCTTGTGGACAAGGTGAAATGAATGGAGGGATGCTGCTGGTTTGCACTTGCAAGTGCACAGTGCTATTTTTCTCTGCACAGATAAACGTTTTGAATCCACCTGAATGCAATCAATTTGCCAGTTTTTCTGGTGTAATGGATCTTTTCTTTTCATTCAACAATGCAAAGTGCATAAACACAGAATTTGGCAGTATTGTTCAATGCTACAGTTGCTTGAGAAAGAAAGTATATGTGCTTGGTATTCCAGGGTCTTTTCTGAGTCCAATGAAGTACTGTTCTTTTGTTGGGATTCATTATTTTCTATTCGATGATTGACTGGCATGGGGAATATTACCTGCTTCCTAGTCTTTCTCCTCACCCCAATACCTGCCATTCTTCTGTGGTACAAGTCACGGAAATTATGTTTTTTAACATTGGAATGGGGTCGAATGGTTCTAATCAACCTCCACACATGTAAATAATATTGACAAAGGAGTTTTGAGCAGCATACACAATGTACAAAAGGGTAACTCACAATCATGTTCAAACCATGACTTAATTGTCCTTATTGTCCTTAACTTTTCTGCAGTGTGGAGAAATGGCCTATCTTGAGAGTGGAGGGTGTGTATTCTTTTCAGCCACGCAATTGGCTTTTTAGCTGAATGAAGTGTGTTGAATTCAGAAAAGGGGAAGCTCATCATTGACAAAACAAAACTTTTATCCTTTAGAACAGCCATAGGGCTGACAAGAGGAGGTTTCAGTGAGATTCCTCACGATGCTGTTCAACACTTAACAGACAAAACAGTGTGATGCTTGGAAAGTTGGAAAGTAATTTTCACTTTAGCCAAATTTGTCACACAATTATGCCAGTGCTATTCAGCCAAACTTTCTGGAGGATTTAGGTTAACCAACACCCTCTACTTGTCAGAGCTAAAACTATTCATTAGTTTTGAGAAGGACCAATGAATTTGGTCAAAGGCATTTGACATGTCTGTGTTGATGAACTTGGCCTTTACTTTGACTCTTGATTGGGTGGATAGTTTATCAGGCAACGATGACGCTCTCTGGAATTTTCTTGCCTTCAACAAATCCTTCCTACATTGGTCATATGACAAAATTAAAACAAAATACTCATTATAAGATTTCAACCATAGGTTTAGTTATAGTCTTAAACTTTTATGGATGGTATCAGTCTAATCTTGGCTGTGTCCTGGCAGTCCATGGAATGTTGAGAAGTAAAAATACATATCGTTTCTGGCACTGCTAGATAGGCTTCATGTTGTAGCACAGGGAACATTGGTTCAGGTGCAAGTGTCTGGTATAAATATCAAATTAACTGAGGAACCTTTTTTGACATCCATGTGCAAAGGAACTCATCTTTTTTTGGTTCAACATCTTAACTTCGTTGCTGTTTTGGTTATGCAGATGAAGAAAGATTTCCGATTGACTTAGTTCTGCTCAAAATTTAACTTATAGTTGGATTTCCTACCTTTGTTTATTACTTAAATTTGTAAACCTGTTCAGGTAGCTAGTCTGATAGATGAGACTTGTTACCCTTCTAGGAAAAATACTGAAATACTTATTTAGGATTATGTTGTACAAAAGTTGCTCCATTATTAATAAAAATATGACGTGGGTACACTAAATTTATTTGCCATGAATAACATGCATATCCAATTGTCTTTACCACTATACTAGACATTATTCTAGTTTTTTGGACATTTTGTTTTCTTAAATCTCTCAGTTTGTCCATAGATTTCTTTTGAACATATATACTTGTTTTCTTTTTTTTTATATATTAAAATAAAAAGTGGACAGAGTAACATATGCTGAGAAAGAGCAATCAAATCAAAACATTGTTAAGCATTAGGAAAGTCAATACCTTTTTAAGGATTTTCATGTTGTGATAATATTGCTGGTTATAATTCTACTACTACTTTGAGGTCCCTGTGACCACACTTAACTAAATGTTGTAAATTGACCAGGAAATATTTCTAATTTATTTTCGAAGTCCATTACTAATGCCTGGAATTTCTATTGTTTGTACCATGAATGTTGGAGATAAGCTTTCAAGAATTCAAAAATAAGCTTCTGGAACCTGGGCTTGTGGATCATATTGTAGTTTCAAACAAGTCCGTTGCTAAGGTTTATGTCCGAGATACAGTCAATACTGCTATGCAAAGTGACAGCCAGGATGGTGATACACATCCTCGCCGAACCACCTCTGGTGTTGGTGGCCAATATAAGTACTATTTTAATATTGGCAGCGTTGAATCCTTTGAGGAGAAGTTGGAAGATGCACAAGAAAAATTAGGCATTGATCCTCATGATTATGTTCCTGTTACATATGTTTCAGAAATGGTCTGGTACCAAGAGCTATTAAGATTTGCACCTACAGCACTGATTCTTGGATCACTTTTTTACTTTGGGCGAAGAATGCAAGGAGGTTTTGGCGTAGGAGGAGGTGGAGGCAAGGGTGCTCGTGGAATCTTTAATATTGGCAAAGCTAATGTCACAAAGCTAGATAAGAATGCAAAGGATAAGGTTTGTATTTCTGAAGTCTGATAGCCTTTTTCAAAAAAAATTATGTATCTTATATGACATTGTAAAGCAATAAAGGTTAATGGCAAGAACTAAAAGTGGCAATTTAGTAGGCATAATTAGTTGTTCACTCCAGAAAGGCAACTGACAGTTTGTCAGATCTTGGTTTTGTGCTTCAATTTTAGCAGTTGGTCTGCTCTATACCTTGAAAGTCTTCTAGTTCGTTAAAAGGACTCAAGGAAAGGATGGAAGACAATTGAATCGCCAGCAAAACACTATCATGTTGCCAGACCAATAATGTGTTCTTACAAGTTATTTCTTTTAAAGAGTTGGGATTGACAAAGAGGGAAGCATATTCTGATATGATGCAAGCCTGAAAGACTATGCTGTCCAGCAATAGCAAAGACATAATAAACTGCCTCTTGTTTGTGACAAATTGCACGAGCTTCGCATGTCAATCTGGATTTTCGCAATTAGCCTTCACATCTAGGTTCTGACAAATGACTAGCTAGCATTGAACCTGAAATTTGAAAGATCCTCCTAATTTCTAAATGGTCCAACATCTTTTGATTCACTGGGTATTGGGTTTGAGTATGGGGATGATTTCCTTTCAATAGTTTCCCAATTTGGAACATTTGAAAAATAGCGTTTTTCCCATTTTCTACAAAACAATATGTTTCCTTTGCTAATTTCCCAATTTGTATGTAAAACACATTGAAATTTGAGGAAATATAGCTATATATTTAGATAAATGCAAACTTAAGAATTCAATATTGAAAAAGATTTGCCAGGATTTTGTAACTTCAATAATACAGTGTTCTGGAATTGTACCTCATATAATTCCTAGTGCTCCTATTTATTTAGTTAAGGGGTAATTGGATGAACTAGCTGGGTCCGCTTATTAAAATCTATAGTTGCATGGGTATAAAAGAGATTGCTGCCTGGTCTTTATATAAGTCATTGAGCATCTAATGGTTATTCAAGCAAATTGACAAACAGTTCTGCAATGTGGCATAGCGTTCTCCAATGATTACATTCTTCATCCTATTAGTCTCATAGACACTAATCAACCGGCGCTCCTTGTAAGGTTGCCATACCTGGGAGATATGTATTGGGTTCCAGTTCTGGGCTGGGATAGCCTGGTGTTTGGCTTGGGCCTGCCCTGGACATCTCAGATAGAGCCAGAGAGTGCCAGGATGGACCCTGGGCAAACCCCAGGCTGTCATGGTGGGTTAAAAAGACAATAAGTGCTGAATATCTTTTAAATCTGAAAAAAAGGAGGTCCAAAGCTTGATTTTTATGGCGTAGAGCAAGGTAGCTCATGCACACATGCACTCTGTGGTCCAATCTCAAACTCACTAACCATGCATGTATACAACTATGCCTTGCGTTTTTTTGTTCCCTCGTAAACCATGTCTAAACAGCTTGAGCTTTGGCTGCTTGATTGATGTTATGCCTGCCTGACTGAACACATTATTTTTATAAAAGGTTGTTTTAGTATATATTATGTTCATGTCGTTCAACTCTAGTCTCTTTCTACACACAAATGTACGTGTATATTTATGTATGTGTGTGTATGTATGTATGTATATACACATACGTGTACCAGAACAGGCAACTTAGCTTAAACAATGAAAGCCTTTACTAGACAGTGATTTTGCTGGGTAATTTTTGGCTAAGCTCAAGGCTTCTGATTTGTCATTTGAACTTATAATGACTGAAATTAACACCCTTGTCTATGTATGGTTACATTAGCAACCTAGGTTCTTAATTTAAATTTAAGGAAATATGAACTTGATGTTCATCCATTACAGAACAATTGTTCACTTTCTCTACTTAAGTTGAAGTACATTTATTTCTATCAAATTTTTTAATGTGTGCATCTGTCGATCTATTTATTTAATTTTTTGATATCAGATGTGTTTGTAGTTGACGAACCTGTTGTGGTACAGATATTGTTCAAAGATGTAGCTGGCTGTGATGAAGCAAAGCAGGAGATTATGGAGTTTGTGCATTTTTTGAAAAATCCTAAAAAATACCAAGAGCTAGGAGCGAAAATTCCGGAAGGTGCTCTTTTAGTGGGTCCTCCTGGTACAGGCAAAACCCTTCTAGCTAAAGCAACTGCAGGTGAAGCAGGGATCCCATTTCTTTCAATTTGTGGCTCAGATTTCATGGAGATGTTTGTTGGTGTTGAACCTTCTAGAGTTAGGAGTTTGTTTGCTGAAGCAAGGCAATCTGCACCAAGTATTGTATTTATTGATGAGATTGATGCAATTGGTCGAGCAAGAGGACGTGGTGGTTTAGCAAGAGCAAATGATGAAAGAGAAAGTACCCTCAACCAGTTGCTTGTGGAGATGGATGAATTTGGAACAACATCTGGTGTTGTGGTACTTGCAGGTACCAACAGACCTGACATTCTAGATAAAGCCCTTCTCAGGCCTGGTCGGTTTGATCGTCAAATCGCTATTGATAGACCTGATCTAAATGGTCGGGAGCAAATTTTTCTAATTTATCTAAAGAAACTTAAGCTTGACCATAAGCCAAAGTATTACTCTCAGCGGCTTGCTGCACTTACACCAGGATTTGCAGGAGCAGATATAGCAAATGTTTGCAATGAAGCTGCTCTTATAGCTGTGAGGAATGAGAAGTCGGAGATTAGTATGTCACACTTTGAGGCAGCCATTGATAGAATCATTGGTGGTTTGGAGAAGAAAAATAAGGTTCTATTTTGTTTCTTTCCTTTATATTTGTTATTTTTGTGCTTAATTCCAGTATTTGTTATGCTATGAATATTTCTTGGTTTTGACTTCACTAGTTTAGTTTAAGAAATGGGATTACTTTTTAGATTTAGTAGAAGAAATTAGATCTATGTTATTATTTGTAGATCCTAATATCAATGGATACAGAATCAAAAGAAGATTCAACTTGCTGACACATTTCCCTTGTATAAAGCCTTAATTTTACTACAACTACAGAGAAGTCATTACAGACCTATTATCTGTTTGAAGTTTGGTTGCTTTTACTATGAAGTGTGCGAGTTTCGCACTCCATAATTTTTTGTTTTAGCTAAATTTGTATTCAGAGGAGGGTGGAGGTATCATTCAATACATCAACTTTCATATCAGTCCCGAGCAGAGGATGGAGCATCTCTATAACAGCTGTCATACCAGTGACAAGGGATTGAAGGGTCAACAATTAAAAATGTACTATACAGCCCATCACACAGAAAAAGCTGAGGAGGATGAGTCTCAGAGTAAAAACACTGGTCCTGAGTTTTTCTGGGTCTGTGCTAGTTGATAGGAGGGGACACACTTTCTAGAAATGGTTTCAACTTTCATTTTAGCTCTAAATAGAAACACACTCTCTTTGGCTTGTTCCAGGCCCAAAAATTCTTATTTATCTCAGTTATTCTCTTCTTCCATAGTCTTGTCTCATTGTACCTTCCAATTTAAGAAAACAATTCAACTTTTTTCTGTTGCTCAAACTTTTACTACTTAGCAAGAAAAACATGTAGTGAAATGAAAATATGGTGAGGAATATTTAAAACTTGGATAAAAGTAAAATGAGGAAATTTAGATTCAAAGAAAATCATTTTCTCTACATTTCTCAATATGTAGGCTGTAGCACATACATTTTAGTCTATTTCAATTTCAGGATCATTCAAATTCTCATGTAGCCTGCTCTAAGAATTTCTTCTCAATCTTTTCTTGTTTATATCCAAGAGATCTTTCAAAATTTATCCTGCAGGTCTTACATTAGCACCTTTATGAGTTTGAAGATTAAATTTGGAAAGAAGCATATATATTCTTCAATTCGGATAATTTGAATTTTGAAGAGTTTATTCTGCTATTCTCCAGGTAATTAGCAAGGAAGAAAGGAGAACTGTTGCATATCATGAATCAGGTCATGCAATAGTTGGATGGTTCTTGGAGTATGCTGAGCCATTACTCAAAGTAACGATTGTCCCTCGAGGTACTGCAGCATTGGGGTTTGCTCAGTATTTGCCAAATGAGAATCTTTTAATGACAAAGGAACAGCTTTTTGACAGGACTTGCATGACTCTTGGAGGTCGTGCTGCTGAACAGGTAGAGCCCAGTCAACATTTTATTGTATATATAATATATCTCTTTCTTTTGTTTCAAGGCTATGCTATTACTTTAACTTGACATCACTAATATTTTTGTACTACTTTTACTTGTGTCTAGTGATATCCTTGCTATATAAAATTGCTTAAAGTGCTATTGTTTGACTGTGACTGAATTTTCCGGGTTTTGTTGGGAAAAATTTCAACTGGAGCTCAAAATGATCTAGAGAAGGTAACAAAGATGACATATGCACAAGTTGCCCTGTATGGGTTTAGTGAGAAAATTGGGCTTCTGTCATTTCCGCAAAAGAAAGATCCTTTTGAAATAACAAAGCCTTATAGTAATGGAACTGCTGAACTTATTGATAATGAAGTCCGAGACCTGGTAAATAAAGCGTACAGTAGGACTTTGGAGCTAATTGAAAAGCATAAGAAAAATGTGGAACAGATGGCAAAATTGCTGCTTGAGAAAGAGGTATTGTATCAAGAAGACTTGGTTCAATTGCTTGGAGAGAGACCATTTAAGTCCAGTGAGCCAACCAATTATGATCGGTTCAAAAAGGGCTTTCAGAGTAAAGGTGTTGGGGATGGAGAACAAGATGATAAAGAGGAAAATGTTCCATCAGCAGATGGTACAGCAGTCGTGACTTAGAATGGCAGCAGGGAATCACATGAAAGCTGAAAATTGCTTCAGGTGGGGGTGTTTCCTAAATATATTGGACATGACTAAATTTTGTTCAGCTGGCACTCTTTCTGCTACAGAGCACAGAATGATATGGCCAAATTATCTAAAGACAGACTGCTGACCTATTTTGGAAATGAGTTGACATAGTGAGATGGTTAAAATGGGGACTAATAACAATTCAAGAGATATCTAGCCAAAGGGTTAAGAAAGTTGGATTTTAGAAGCGAAAAATGAATTGGATATATGAGTGAAAACCGAATCGTACCCAAGCTGGCATTCATTGGGCATATTTCTTTATTCTGAGATGGTTATAGATTATCTTTAAGAGCGCAAACTGATTGCTTCACTCATTTCGAGGGAAAGTAATATTGTATTGATAAGTACGTAAATATTTTTATTATTAGTCAAGAAGATATAACTTGTATTTTTATGTATTTCCATTAGCATCAGATTCAGCTTAGAACGTGAATATGTAGCAGTTCTCATGTTTCCCAAGGAACCTGATTCTGTGCTGAAAAAATTGTTTTGTTGTTATCATTTATTTCACATTCCTAATTATTGCATAGGGATTTGGTCATTTCTTGCTAGTGATATCGTGGATTCCATGCCAACTATTGAACATACTGACACCTGGTCATTGAAGACAATATTCAGTTCTGCATGTGAGCATCAGTCCAGTGGTCATTAATGATGTATGGTTAAAGATTGATTTTTTGTCTAATCTTAACACTTGTGCATAGATATTTGTGCATGGCCTACAAGACACGGTGTACATGTTTTTTCATGTATTTGAATTTTTATTTTGGAATCAGATTGTTCAGTGTACAATCTATTAGTTTTGTGGAGCTAACTGCGCAGGTAATTTATTTCTGTTCTCAACAATTAATTCCACATCAAATTTGAGGACAGGAAAGCTAATTAGAGTGCATTTTTCTAATTAGTGCTTCAAACTAGTGGAGGCTGGAGATGTCAGAAGTATTTTACACTAACCACGCACTAACAATCTTATGTTGATTTGCATGAGAATTGGAATGGTTTTATTGGTGCCAAGCGTGCAACAAATTGGGCCTAGCAACTTATCTTAAGAAAAGTCGTTAAGGGCCCGTTTGGACGCCGGAATACCAAATGCCAGATATAGTCAATTCTGGAAGATCAAATTCTCAAAATGAAATTCTGGAAGATCAAATTCTCAAATGATATCCACAAAATGGAATGACCTGTTTGCTCCCCGGGTCTGGTGAAGGAAGGTGAAATCAGCAGGAAGAAAGTAGTAAACAATTTTTAGAGCGATGAGGAAATGCTGTCACTGAGCCTGGTTCGATCCCTGGTCCTCCGAGACGACGGAGACCACCGAAATTCTCTGTGCAAGGCAATATGCCATGGGTTTCTCAATGGCTGGAGCAAATAAAAATCACACAAGAGCATGGAGAAGATCAAAATGGAATGACCTGTTTGGTAAACTGAGATGATTTTGCTCAGGACTCGGAGACGGCTGTGACGTGTGCTACCTCTCATACAATCCAAGCTTGCCAATCAGCGAATCTCACGCTAAATGGGATGACCTGTTTGATCTTACAATTAGACCAGAAATGATTTAGCCGCTTTTTGATCTGCAAATCATAACAATCAGAAAAAACTGAAATGGAGATTTTTGTAACGTCACGAGAGCAGAGGGAGAAAGCAGCCATTTGCAAATTAACAAGGGATTTGAGCAAATAATGGTGGGCCAATGCCGCCCTTGTTCACTGTGGCCATTTATTTTATATTTCTGTCGCTGTCTGCAATCAACTTTACATATGGTAAAATCCTGGTGCTCCAGCTGAATGTGGTTTAAAATGGTTGGATCATTGCAGTTGATGAAAGTTTTTGTGCAACCCTTCGCCACATCCTTGCGGGATTGGAACCACAGAACCCTCAAAACCCTCCTCTTCAATGAAGAATACAGACGAGATCGCGTAACCCACAATTCACAAAGCGGAAGTCAAACATTATTAACGCAGTGGACCCGACAGAGATAATAAAATTGGCATACGAAATAGGAATATGAGCCCCATATTCCAATTCCACCTTTTTAAGTGGAAGATGATATGCCCTTTTTTTGGCAAAATTGGAATATCGAATTTCCAATTCCATCCTTCGCTGTCGACCACAAACAATGGATAGCATATTCGGAATATGGTATTCTGGAATATCGGCCGATATGCCATGGTCCAAACGGGCCCTAAGCTCTTTAACCCTGCCTTTTCTAACTAGGAGATCAAGTTGCCTTAGATTATCTGATTGTGAATTTTTTCGTCCAATGCAAGTTGTGTCCTTGACCCATAGTCGGTCACTTTGCTTTAGGATGATAGTAAGTTCAACCTCTCATCTCTTTCATAAACGATTTACAAGAGCTATCGATAGCAGACCAACAAATTCTCCAGTTCTGTTGATTGAGTGTCAATATTTATATTTCAATGATGGACACCTTTGTCTTAATTGATTATTAAGGTCTGGAAAATAAAAATAATGTTTGTAATAAGAAGATTGGTGATCAACACAAACTTTACATATCCCTGGACATTAGTATTGAGAAACAACGTCATAATCAACACTAACTTTACATATCCCTGGACATTAGTATTCAAAAAAATACTTTATAAATAAACTATAGATAAAAGCACGAAAATAATATAAAAATTAAAATAAATATAGATGAAAATAGAATAAAAACTTAACTAAGGTTGTGGCATTCTTGCCAAGGACCGAGTAAAGAAGGAGGTGGCATTACTGGAGTTACCTATCCTTTTTATTTTTGAGAGATAGCTCAAAATAAACAAGAATCGCATGGGTATGCTTAAGGATGGCTGCGCATTTAGTAAGACACGGTGGTCCACATATCTGGGTGTTCAAAATTTGCTAGTCATGGACAAGGTACAAGGTGTGGTGCACAAGGCAAGAAAAAGTGTCATGACTCATAAAAACCCGTTTTGGGTATAATTTTGGGGAAGGTAGCACAAACACGTTGGAGAGGATGCGTATTGTAGGGGCAAGCTAACAAGGGCGTTTGGAAGTTGGGCACACAACTTTAGGAAACATTCTTTAGGTATATTTTGCTCAATTTAGGATGCATCATTATTCATTCTTCCATGCTTTTCTATGTTAATTGTTGTTCAATATTTCTACATGTAGTTTAGTTTTCTATACATGTAAATCATTTTTACTTATGTTTATTTCTTATCTTGTTGTTAATTGTTGCTCAATTTAAGATCCATCATTATCCATTCTTCCATGCTTTTCTATGTTAATTGTTGTTCAATATTTCTACATGTAGTTTAGTTTTCTATACATGTAAATCATTTTTACTTATGTTCATTTCTTATTTTGATGATGGATCATCGAGTGCAATTTGAAACGTTGATGTAAACAAATGCTATGCAGTTGCCAGAAGTAAAGTGCGCTATATTATAGACTAGGGAAATCTAATGTCTCTAAATGTTCATCTCTCTTTGCTCAATCTATGTTTGTAGAACATTATTGTCGAACTCCAATATTACCTTTTGAGTGCATGTTGTTAATTTGAATAAAGAATGATAAAAAAAGTTGTATTCAACTTTAAATTTTGAATGGCTTTTAAAGATTTTTTCCGCAATAAGTGTGAATTTAAGATTTGAAGATATTTTCGCCGTAGGTGTTTCCCTATGAAAGAATTCGAACTGATTGAAATGATCAACGATTGAGAATATCTTACAAGGAATGACGACAATGTAAATCATCCCAATCGTCCATCGGGTTTCGTCGTTTTATTGGTTCTTGCCGTCATCAATTTTTAAAATCGTGGCTTTTCAATGTTTCATTTTGTTCGTTTACCACATCACAGCAGAATAATACACACCCTTCACAGTTTGACAGCGTCCACAGTTTTTGAAAATGCACGGCGACATTAAGAAGGCAACAGTGTAGACAAGGTAGCCACAGAGAGGAGGAATTAGCGTTGCCGCCTACCAGATCAAGCTGAACATTGAATTCCATAGCCCATCCCAGATTGAAACTCTGTTTAGCAGATTGAATTCCATAGCCTATCCCAGATTGAAACTCTGGTGTACTTGACCGCTCTCTGCTAGGCCGTCGATCTCCGCCACCTCGAAGAAAACATGCAGGCCACCGTTAAGACCGTGGTTTCCACCGTCGTCAAAAAGACGCTCATGAGCGCCCACAACGACGAGCTCCTCGACAACCGCTTTTGCGAAAAAGGCCTGTTTTCACTTACATCGACGACCCCACCGCTCCCCAATATCCCTTAATGCAGAGCCTCAGGTAAGTTCTCGTTCGCCGGGCTCTTGACGACTCCAATACTTTTGTTTTCAACAGGATCCCCGTTCTCGAGAAAGAGCTCAACGAGGCGCTGAATTTCGAAGTGAGTCGAGTTCGCCATGAGTTTTACGAAAAGGAAGCCCACGCGCTGGGAAACATAATCCATGACTGCCCGGTGCCCCTGGCCCCTTGCCCACGGATTGATATATGGATACCTATACTCTTTGTAAGTGAAAAATAATGTGCTGGGTGAATAAATATGGTTAACAAGTGATTTGAAATAAATTGAAACAAGAAGGAAAAAATATAAATTTGAGATATAATTAAACATTTAAGTGTAGGATATCAATTCATATTATAAAGGAAAATAATTGTGTAATTCATATGGGGTAGATCATTCTTTAAACAAGAAATAGATGATCTACCTTTGAGTCTAATTATTAGGAATCTCACCCCCATATCTATCTCTTCCTTTCTCCTCATCACCCTTCCAGTGATATGCACCAACTTTTACTACCACAAATAACCAACCATGTTATCAAATCAAACCACACATTATCTCCCTTTCCATCTACATGTATCTTTCTAGCACCCCCCTCTCACCCCCACATATATCTTTATATCTCCCTCTCCCTCTACATATATCTTGTACATAACTACGACGAACCCATTGCACACCAAAGTGCGATTGCTAGTTTATATCTAGGACACAAAGTTATGCCCAAGGAGTCATCATTGAAGAAGAAAAGATTAAAGACATAAGGTATTGGCCATAACTCGGGACTTTAATGCATCTAAGAGAATTTTCAGTACATTGAAACTATCTATTATACAAGATTCCTTAAAGTTTTCTAAAGGCTATCTACACCACTATTCTTGTAGAAGTTTAGATGCCCAAAAAGTCTTTGAAAAGCTAAAGGAAATAATGAGCTCCTGCTTGGTATTGGTCATTCCAAACTTTTCATTACCATTTGAGTTAAAATCTAACACTTCAAGAGAAGGTATTGGAGCAACATTAATGCAAAATAAACATCTTGTAGTTTTTGAAAGTTGAAAAGTAAAAGAAACTGAAAAGAACTATTACATATATGACAAGCAAATGTTAGCAATTATGCATGTCCCAACAAATCTAGATAATATCTACTTTGTAGGAGGTTTGTTGTAAAAATTGATCATAATAGCTTAAGATTCTTCTTAAACTAGAAAGATTTAAATGATGAACAAAAAGTTAGTTAGGAAATTACAAGCCTATGACTTAGTTGATGTCCTAGAAAATAGTGTTGTAGTTGATGTCCTATCATGAAGATCTCATCTATGCTCCATGATGGATGTCTCCACAGAGTGTAAGCACTCCATAATTTCAGAATACATGTCAAAGACACATTATCAAATGATATATTAGAAGAAAAACTACAAGAAGGGGACACAACTGAACAATTAAGGTGGTTTAAAACTAAACCTAACCAAATGGCTCTAAAGGGGATCAAGTCCCAAATGAATAGTCCTATCTTTTTCCAAGAAGTACCATCTCAATTAAAGGGATCATAATCACAACTTCATCTTTTCCTTTTTCCTTGTATGAGGATTCAAAAATCATGCTAGAGTGGGCCCCCGTAGTGGTTTGAGCACCATCTCACAATATGTAGACAAAGGGTACAAACCAACACGTGACTTGTACTTGTAGGATATACCAAGAGTGTCCAAAACCTTTCCTTCTTTCTTAAACCTGGATTTCTCTTTAATCATTATAGATGACTCATAATGTATATTTTGTTCCCAATGGAGCATAATTTGATAACCCAATACTAGATGAACTCATTCTTTATAAACACATAATATATATCACTTTGGGATCAAAGATGAAGGGAAAATTATGAAAGCCTATCATGATGCCCTTTTGGTTGGGCAACAAGGGCACTAAAAAACTGGCAAACAAATAAAAGAGAGATTCTTTTGGAAAGTTCTCAAGGGAGATATCCTAAAACACATTAGATAGTACATGGTGTGTTAAAGAAATAAAGGACATACATTTCCTGCAAGATTACTTTAACCCCTACCTATACCTAATTAGAAATGGAAAAGTATTTTGATGGATTTCATTATAAGACTCCAAAAGGCACAAAAAAAGGATTATACATATGTTTTGGTAGACCATCTAATTAATTATGCACATTTTCTTTCATTACCTACCAATCATAGAGCCCTTCAAGTGGCAAATGTCTTCTTCAAAGATTTTCGAACTACATGGTTTACCTAAAAAAATGTTTGAGGTAGGCATAACATATTCCTTAGTTTGTTTTGGCAAGAGTAGTGGGACCTGAACTTATTGCAAGTACAAGCTACGACCAAAAAATTGATGGAAAAATTGGGTTTGTTATTAAATGAGTCAAGAGATATCTAAGAAACAATGCCACCAAATAGAAAAATGTATGGATCAAATGGTTACACCTCAAGGGGTATTTCTATAATGGTACTCATCACATGTCAAATATGATGAGAAATTTCAAAGCATTGTATGGGTACGAGTCCAAATCTCACTCAACTAGAGCCTCATGAGTTAGAGACTTAGTAAAATAAAGTATGGACATTAATACAATTAAACATAATCTCCACCATGTAAAAAATCAACAAAAGATATATGTTGATTGAAGAACGAAAAGGATATTTCAAGTGGAGGACTTAGTCTTCCTAAACTTGTAGTCCTATAAGCAATCATCAATCAAATGAACTAGATCCAAAAATCTCAAACCAATATTCTATGGGCCTTACAAGATTATAAGAAGGATATATGAGGTTGCTTATGAGTTGGAATTATGAGAAAAGAGTAGAATTCATAATGTCTTAAATGTGTCTCCCCTCAAGAAGGTATTGAGACAACATATTACACCATTTTCATAATTATCCCCACTCAATGACAACGAAAAATTGATTTTGGAACCTAAGGCCGTCATTGATATGAGAGAAACTAGTTAAAACAATAAGACTATTCCTAACTTTTTGGTTAGCTCGAACGGTGTGCCTATGGAAGATGTCACTTGGGAAGGAGGAGAATTTTTTTATCATCCTAATTTAAAATTTCGTGTGGACAAGCAATCTCAGGTAAAGTGGACTATCATGCCTCTTCCATAAAATATCTTGCACAAAATTTAAATATAAATTTCTGCCTCTAAATTAACTCTAATAAATTCATAAAAGGATTTGAGTATGGTTAATCAAGGAGTAACAATCAGTCTTGGGCAAGAATCCACTTGAAGAGTTGCATCACTTGAAAATAGGTGGATGCAAACAAGGGTTGTGACTACTTAGCCCTTCGTGGAGCATGAAAAGAAGAAGATCCATTTGATTGGAGGAGGCATTAAATAATTGAGTCTAGTTTGGAAAACTAATTTTAAAATAAAATGTAATAATATATAATATCAAGAAAAGTAATTACAAGTATTATTGTATGTATTTATCTCAATATAAATCTATTAGAAAGCTTTAAGTCTTTCTTATTTGATTAAGTTGTCAATCCATCAAGAAATATAGGATTAGTAATTACTTACCTAATTTCCATCAACAATCATATTTAGAATCAATGTGAAATGTTTGATAGGAAGATTTGGTAGTACCAATCTTACCTCATCAAATACACCAACTCCAAGGTGGATGAACTAGAGGTCCTGCCATATTTGTGGACTAAGGAGGCCAATGAATTGGAAACTCATTTGTGTTCTTGGGCTTGGTTGAGGGAGAAAATCTCTTAATGCCCTACAAGCTTTTCCATTTGACTCCTAATATGGTTGACTATGAGAATAAGCTATGAAATAGATATGAATGGTTTTAGATTATTTGTATATGCTTATAGATTATTGTCATTGGTGCTTTGACATAAATTATTATTTTATCTAAATAATTATGCAATTTTATTATAGAAATCTATTTGTAAATGAATCACATTTGTTGGTATTATTATTTTTGGGAAAAATCAAGCATATCCCAAAATGGGACATTACATATATATGATCAGGAATATTTATCTTGGTATTGTCTAGAGAATATTTAAATGCAAAGTAGAGCTTTAGTGCCCATTTTAAGGTATTGGGCATACCTTCCCCTATTTACTCATGTTGATAGTATGAAATCAATACAATAAGATGCTATTTAGTTCTTTGGCTAGGAGGAAAATCATATCTCCTTTGTCACTAGCTTCACTTTAATGGTAGGAGTTGTTATAACTTGAGGAAAATCTTACATAAGTAGAGACAATTTAATGCAAAAAAGTTTTACTAACCTAAGGATTAGATGACCATCCTTCTAAATTACCATGTATTCTTGATAGTTTATGTTTGCATGAAAAAAACTAATTAGATTTTGGCATTATACCTATGATATGTGCCACACAAAATGATAAACAATAATTCTATCAAACAAAGGAAAACCACATAGAGTAATTCACTCGTATTTTGATGTAAACCTTATGTGAATAATAGGTTAGCCAAATACGCTTCAGGTTGATTCTATTTTAAGATTTGAGGAAATGAGTGTTGCAAAAAAAAAACTATCTTTATCAAGTGGGTTCCTACCATGTGTACAATGTGTCAAATAAAATTAGTGGATAATGGTACCTTGTCTTTCTCTAACCCACCTAAATTATAAAATTTGTAGGAAATATTAAAGTCTAGTAATATAATTTTGAAGCTGAGTTTGATTAAAAAGGGACAAGTTAGCGTATCAAGTATAATACTACATGTCAAAGTTCATCAAACCAATTTATTTCCCATAGAATATGACTCAGTTCCTGCAAGCCTACTTGTAATCTTATGTGTGAAAGGTGCGTATTACACCCTTATTCCTTTATAATACACCACCATCTTCACTTGTTATTGACTATGCATTCATGTAATGAGTAAATAATGAAAAACAATGAGCTTTACCTAAAATTATATGGGTGGATTATCTTAGTCATTCATGGGAATTTGTGGCATCTCATTAATACACTATCTATAGTTCTCTCAATCAACTCACTCTCTAGTTTAGAATCCCCACTGTGTTGAGTCAATTGTGGCTATAATTCTAGGGAAGTATAGATTGCCAATGACCTCAAGTTTGAACCTCTAGGATATTAGATTAGTTAGCATACTATTGTTGGATCATGCCCACAATCGATGCTTGGAGCTATTGTTGTATTTAATGGACTAGTAGACCCTCTCCTATATCGTGGAGATTAATAGTGACAATGATTATCCTAGATGTGATAACGGAATGGTTGAGCTAGTTGTTCCTTGTATCATGCAAACCCAAAGTTGTTCGTTTTATCAAGAGGGTTATTACGTTGCCATCTATAGACAATGATGATATATGAAAGGTGCTACCCATATTGTGAAGGGATTATTTAAAAATATTACAAAGGTAATGTAGTGGTATTCATCCAATAGTGATTCTTCTTAGGTGGGAAAATTTTTGCAGATGGCCTAGAAACAACTAAAATTGGAATCCACCAATTTGAAAAGGTTCATCATTTTTGGATTGAGAATTGAACTCCAATGCAATATGGGAGCATTTTAATCCTAATCCCAATCTTTCCATAGTATGTATTTTCCTATTGGGGATGAGGATAGATCCCCAATGTAGTATGAGATCACCAAAGTCCTTTCCCAATCACTTCCTTGAAAAACCCAAATTTCCCTGACCTTGACACCATCACTATGAGATTATTATTCAAGATATATTTCTATACCCACTTTATTGGTGGTGGAAACATAATGGTTGATATGATTAGACTTTTTACACCTTTGAGTCTAATTATTAGGAATCTACGTATCTAGTTGTTACATATAACTAGTCAAAACTATATTCTTTGGCAACACATTATACTTTGGTTCATGCTTATACATTATAATATAAACTAAATAAAATTATATTTATATTGGTAATTAAAGAATTATTTTCAATTCAATTTTTCTAAAGAGAAACTTAAAAAACTATTTAGCTCCTATAGCTTCTTTTTAAACTAGCTTCATGCTTTAGCTTTAGAAATGTATATTGATAACATATCAACCTGAAAGAGTTGTAGTTGATGCTTTAAGTATGTTTTTAGCTCTTATTAGTAGATTCAATTATCAAATAGTGTTTTCAATCATATGCTTAACCCTATTATTTAACATAGTTTTTGTTATAAATATTTTGAAATCTTGCGTTGAGAAAGTTGACTTAATCTTTTTGGGTGGGAATATCTTGTTTTGACATATGAGTGCTATTCTAAGAAATTTGTCTACTCAAACTTATCTTTTTTTATCCCTAAAGTTTATTTTCATGCTCGACTATATAACTTCACCTAGTTTCATGTTGTAGCTTTAGAAATGTCTATTGATAACATATATCAGTCTGAAAAAACTATAGGTTATACTTTCAAAAATTCGATGGTTAATCAAATTTACAATATTAATGTTTACTATTGAAATTCTTGGTAGCTTTCTTGGTACTCCTATTTTGGGGATTCAAGATATTTTAGGGATTCGGGGTTCTTGTCTGGGTACCCCTATTTTGGAAATTCTAGGGATTGTGGGGAATTAGGGTTTTGTCTTGGTACCCCTATTTTTGGGATTTCATGGATATTGGGTTGTTGGGGTTCTTATCTTGGTACCCTTGTTTTAAGTATTTGAGGGATTTTGGTGATTTGGGGTTCTTATCTTGGTACCCCTATTTTAGGGATTCTAGGGATTTGGGTTTCTTGACTTAGTAATCTTGTTTTTGGGCATTTGGGGGATTTTGTGGATTTGGGGTTTCATTACTTAAGACAACTCCTTATACTAGTAGAAACTCAAACCCTAGTTCCAATTTTATATATTTTCTATGCTTTTATCTTTTATAGTTGAAACTTGGAACCTTTGGGCATTTGTTATAATTTTTGTATTATATGCATGCACATTGATAATGAAAGCATTTGGATTTTGTTAATTTATTGTCAATGTTAATGTGGAATCTCAATTCAAGTCTAATGTTATGTATTAATCTTCTACAAGGGTATGTGCAAGATCACAAGGGGCCAAAAAGTGGTGATATGAAAAAATGCATTTTCTATTTGCCAAAAATGTGAAAATTTGTGTAAACTTTTTAGTTGGCTTGAGACATGTAGCTATGACAAAAGCCAAAGCATAACAAATATTGGAAAAAATGGTTAACTAAAAATAACAGATATCCAAAAATATCTAATATTTGATATGTTTCACAATATCAGATATTGATTCAACATTTATATTTATATTAATATATGATATATTAATATTATATTTATATATTATATTTATATTGATATATGATATATTAATATTATATTTATATATTATATTATATTAATATAAATATATAATAAAAATAATATATAATTTATATTGATAATATAAATATACAAATAATAAATAATAAATAAGTTTAAATTATATATATATATATATATATATATATATATTGCATATATTATATAAAATTTTAGATTAATATTATATCAATATAATATTTTTAATATAATAATAATAATATATAATTTATTATAATATATAATATATATTATATATTATATATTAATATATATTATAACTTATATTATAATATTAACAAATACGTCAGTGCAACTAAATAAAAAGGTATTAGATATCCAATTTGCAATTCCAATATCTAATGCCCACATGTATTATATACTTGAACAATGCCCACCGTGGGTCATTCTCACCCATAGCAAGCACAATCTAGATAGTAGATATCCAATCTTTACAACCTTCTTATATCACATTTCATTGTTAGCTATGGTTTTTTTTTGTGTTTCTTTGGTTTTTAATCATTCATTTGCATTTATTTTTATTTTTTAGGTATAAACTAGGTTTTTTATTTGAAATACACTGTATTTTTGAAATCTATTAATCATATAAAATTTTAACTTCAATCAGGTACCATGGAAGACAACAATGAAAATCAACAATTGCCAAACTCTTCGCCACCAAACCCCCATCAATACAAGATTTAATTACTCAAAATTTGAATTAGTCAAGGGGCATTTTTGAGGTGTATCACATGATCTCTTATTTATCCCCAATGTTTTCCACATTAGATTCAATAATTTATAATATAGAACCCTCACCACCTAGCACAGTCCTAGTCTTTTGTGGCAAGAAGCCACAAAAGTACATTATGAAAATGGTTGTCCTATGATAAGGTGGAGAACTTCAAAATCTCAAAAGTTAATATAGTCATTCTATTTGTTAATCCTTGCACTAGACAACTAGTTGATGTTAAAAAGCCACAACTTTCCATCAATTGGTGTACAAATGATGTATCTAAAATAACTTATGGGATCGTCAGTGGGTAGTTTTTGATAAACCACCCAAAAAAAATCTTAATGTTCCCTTTTATTTAATTAAGAAATTATATGTCAAGTTTGTGTTAGGTAAGCATGTCAACTACTTTGACATGAGACATTTCTAGGGCGTGGGTATGGGTGTGACCTAGCTCTCTAGTCACATTGCCCCCTACCTTCAATAGAACCTCCATATATTATTGTAGAAGCAACCTCATAGACTATTATTGCTATGCACTCTTTGAGTGGCCTTTTGACTTCTCAGACCACAACACTAGCTCAACCACATGACCTTGATGTTGGTGGTAGATTAGGTGGTGCTAGTGCATCCTCCTCAAGTCCACATATTTGTGTGTCGCATACTTGCACTATGTTCAAGCACATTTTATTAGGTTCTCTTGGACAAGCTATATATTGAGCATCCTATTGACACATCTAATTATGAGGTTTATCATATGGAAGGTGCATTGGATGCGATGACATGGACTAGAGCACATCGTGGGGAGTCCTTGCATGCTAAAGAGGAGGAGGTTCATGGATTGTACATTGACAAATTAGTGGTAAGACTTAACTTGTAATTTTATAGTTCATTTTATTTTAAATGAATATTTATAAGATATAGTTTTACATGGTCTATTTAACAGTTGATGTCTGAGGAGGACATGACATAGGTTCAGGATGCCACCCTATCAACCATTTCATTTGGCCTTCACAACTACACAGTATGTATTTTTAAACTTAGTCATTTATATTTTTTATTATATACATGCTTGTCATTAATTAAATTATATACTAAATTGCACATTTATCTTATTTTACTCTTGTAGGAAACACCTAGTTTGAGGGAGGTGCAATCCTATCCAGACTCTGGAAGTGCAATGACAGATAAGGGAAAGGTAATTAAACACAATTTTGATTGAATTAAGGGTTTAAATAACTTATAACGATTATACATGTCTACATAGATTGATAGTTTCACATGTTTTTATGTACAAGAATTATTGGTTTCACATACTTTTTGATAAATTAAACAATAGTTGAAGAATCAGAAGAAGAGATGCCTAAATAGGTAAATGTTTATTTTATTTTATGTTTAGAAAATATGTTCCTATCACCAAAAATTGTAGGATAATTTGTATCAATTTTATGCCTATGAACATCTATATCCCGACTTTAAAAATGTTAGTGACATCCTATCTCTACCACATACATATGCTAGGACTCTCGACCATCCTAGGAGAGTGGCATATGTAGATAATCTTCAGAGAAAAGATGTAGACTTGAGGTAATCGAGAATTCATTTTTATAGTTCAATTCTAGTTCAATGTATATTGATTTTGATGTTAATTTATCGATTGTAAATTATATAATATAAATAATCTCAACTATTGTTTGATTTTTTCTTGTGTAGGATCCTTCAGAGACAAAGAGTGCTTTGAATAGGCTCAATTTTGATGATACATGTAACAATTTAAAATTCATACTTGGCTATTTGGCATGTATATTTTGTATAGATTTCAAGATGGAATAAGCCACATTTTGTAAAACCTTTGTTTGAGTTGGTGTTAATGCCAATTTTGTATATAAACATACACAATTATTCGACAATTTGATATATTGTTCCACATGTGCATGTCTTCTTACTTTGAAACTTTAATCTTGAATTTAATAATGCACAATAACATGTTATATTATATACTTGAGATTTAATATAATTTGTTCTATCTATATCTTAAGTGTTAAATTTGGTTAAGCATGGATGCTTAGTAATGACAAATGATAAGTAAACAAAATTGACATAGATGCTTAATAATGACAAATGGAAAGTAAACTAAACTGGATTTGATTTCATGTTCTACATCCTATGCACTTTGACACTTTTGAGCAAGAAACTTTTATTATTTATGTGGATGTAATAATTATGGTTAATTACACTTAGTAATGACATAGTACAAGTCATTGCAAAATTTCAAAATTCATCATGGGTACGAACCATCAACACCAACATGTTTGGTGAGGTGGGTTTGTGTGATGACCCCTTCCTATAACTTATTTTAGAGAACATGAATTGAACACAAATTAGGAATTAGGAGTAGGGGACTCATCTACTAGTCAAATGAATTTTCACATTATCATTATATCTATCCATAGTTCACATAATATATACCTATCACGTAGTCACTTTAGCCTATAATTATATGCTTTGGGATTATTAGAATAGGCACAACAAGTTGTTGTATGATTCTTTCCCATGGGTTGCACAAATTATTTCTTCCTAACTTTGATAAGCCCAACATAAGATGGTGGGTTTATTATGCTAAGGGCACATGAAATACTCTACAAGAGAGATCCCTCAAGGTTTTTCACCCATCTTGGGACATACCCTTCATGAGACTGAACTTTCCCCCTCAAACCCCATATTGTATGCAAGAATTAGAGAAAGAAAAGGAATTAGAATTCTACAATCCATGGACACATAATTAAGGATTTGTACTATAAGGAAAGGTAGGCGGGGGTATCTACTTGGTATGAAAGATATTGGTCCACCCCTTTCTTAATGCACAATCAAAAGGAAGATGACCCAACAGGTTCAAGTAGGACTTAAGCACTAAGTGAGTGCAATAATCATTCACAGTTATGATTAAGAATGAAATGAATTTGGAGAAATGATCTAGTGATGCAAGATAAATGATTAAAAAAAGATAAATTAGATAGTTCAAGAAAATACAGATTGATAGAAACAGACAAGAACTTATAATACTAGAAACAAAAAGTCAGAAACAGTACCGACCCGATATCTAAATTTGAAGTTGTTCTAGATGGAAAAAAATGTCTTGGGCATTCTATTCTAGGGAACAAAATGTTTGAGGCATTTTTTTTCTGGGAATTTGCCCAAACTTTTGACTGATAATCCCACAGGTCTCAACCTTTATGGGTCTCTTCTGATAGCTGCACTGCATGTACCTACACATAGAAAAATAGGCAAAATGTTGTGGAAAGGGGTTTGCCTCTGTCAAACCCATTTTTAGGAATAAACCTGAAAATGAAATAAGATTGCATAAAGGAAAGTAAGTATGAAGGTAAATATTAGATCTACCTTCCCAATACCTTCAAGAATAGTTATTGAGATCACACATAGTCATGAAGATGCTTGAATTTCACTTGAAATGTGGAATGTAATCCATGATGCCTTCACAAATGCATGGATTTATGAATACCATTCCTAGATCTTCAGTGTTGTTAAGTTTGATTGAACACTTGCTAGAGAGGAAGAATAAATAAGGATGTACAAAGGATCTTGTTGCTTTCTTGAGAATTCCTCTACTTGGACATCATGGGAGAGAATATTTCTTCAATGGAGAATATTTCCTTCAAATTGTATTGGATGCTTAGAGAGAAACTAGATCTTGGATGATTAACCTCAAATTTTGATTTTTCTTGATTGTTCAAATGATTTAAATGCTTTAAATGCTTGAGTGTAAAATATTAACCTTTATTTTTACTTCTTGATCTTAGTTATCAAAATGAGGAGAGATAGAGTGTTTATATACCTCATCACACATTTCAAGATTCAAAATTAAGCCATTCTGACCATGAGATATAATTTCCCACCCAAACACTGCAATGAGACTCTAGTTCAAATTTGGGCCCATTCCTAAAAAAAATGCCTAGGGCATTTTGTTTCTAGGAAAAACACCGACATTCAAATGAGAAACTAGGAAGATAGGGTAGATGGCAAATCATGAATAAATAGATAGCTGGATCAAGAATAACAAACATGAAATCTCAAAATAACCAAAGTAGGGTTGAACATCCAATCATGGGTGCTAATTTATTAAGATGCCAATACATTTAGCCCCCACTTTAGCGGGAGTATGAGACAAACTCATGCTTGTGGTAAAGCAGATCAATGCATTAGAAAAAGTTTTATCAAGGCAAAGGAGACAAAGAAACATCGTGCCCCCAAGTGACTTAGGTCCTTGTCAAATCCAAAACCAAGATAAAAGAGGCAATCCTCGAGAAAAAGAGAGAAAGAGAAAGACAAAGAGATCCTACTAACTAGCCTAGTAAGGTATTGCGTTACTATGGATCAAGAAAAGGGAAAATGGTAGTGAAAAATATGGAATTGATAGCCTACCAAGCTATGAGATGCTAGTCAACCCATCAAAATGAATCAATCCTTAAGGAAAGCCTGTCTTCATTAAGGGATCTAGAAAATGGTCAGTCCAAGGATCAAATGATAGAAGGACATATCAGCCTTGGGATTGACTTAATAGTTCTCAGGGTATGAAATTATGAACACAAGGAAAACTTTGTCTCCTTGGTCATCCATATAAGATATTTCATTGAATCATTGTGTGTGTAAAATGTGAAAGAATGAGTGAAGTGTATGCCCCCATGTTAAAGAAATTGTAAATGCCTTAATGGGATCAATGACTTTAACAAATCATACATGCATTGACAAGAAACATTTCCACTATTAAATACCCCCAAGAAAGGACAAACCATGGAAAATGAATACATGAAAAAAGAGATCATGGAAGGGATCTACTAAATTTTGGGTCAGTATGAAGATACAATAACTCATGTATATCAAAATGAACTGTCATCAACACCCAAGGGTAGCACTTCAAACATTATGGAAGAAGGTCACATAAGAGATAGAAAGAATAGTCTTTTTAGGATGAGATTATGGAGACAAAAAAGAATGGTATCTTCCATTTTGCATCATCCCCAATCAGGAAACACAAATGAACATTTACAAATAGTAGCACATGCACAACATAATATGTGTATGACATATAGAAGAAATGAGATAAAAATAGAAGAATGTCATGACAAGTTTTTTTCTTTATCACCTTGCGCCAATTAAGAAAAAAGGTTTGTGTACAAAAATCTAAACAAAATATATAACAAGAAACACATCACAAAGGAAGCACATTAAATAAGAAAAAAAGGATCGACCACACAAGAGGAGATAATTAAGAATATCACCTTCCCTCCCATAATCAATCTATATCATTTAGGGAGGGTGGGAAACACGCAAGAGGAGAAACATCAAGATCAAAAAATGAAATAATAGGCAATCCTAAACAAGGACCATGCTGTAAGGATGAGTCACTTTGTTTTTCACTAGGATTAAGAGATAATTATTTTGTAAATCTAGTTGGTAAATCATGATTGATATAAATGAGCTCATACATATCATTAGGATCAATATCTTGAACATCATTTGCATTAGAAGCATTGAAATCATCATCAAGAGTGTCTTCTTCATCCAAATTAATCAAAATAGGATCTCTAATCTGAATAGAGTCATCATGTTTGTTTAATTTCATTTTTTTGAGATTAACTTCCTTCCTTGGGCTATGCATAGGTTGATCAAAGGGAATCAAATAATCAATAGGTGTCTTATGGGATGAAAGGTTTTGGGATGCATGCTCATAGGCTCTAGAATGACATTTATAGTGATGGTCATGAGCATAATAGTTACATTTTTTTTTGTTTGAGATTTGGTTTGGTCTAGGATCAATCAACAATGGGTCCTTTTTTTATTTAGGAGGAGGAATGGAAGACACCACACTAGGTTGATGTTGATAATATGGTAGAGAACAACTAGTGGGAGGGGGGTTGAAAAACTAAGTATAAACCTATTACTATTTATTGGGAATGAACATGCATTTAGGCTCACTGCCTAGAACTCACTGCTCAAATGAAAAGCTCGAGGCTACAAACTTGAGGAATGATTAGTACCTTACAATTCAATCACTACAATGATCTAAAGTATTTGTGAATTGGATAACAACATCTACCTTATGCCAAAGTTAGTTCCATTGATGTACAGCAAGGATCTCTAATCTAACTCTCTCTAAATCCATTAGATGAGTAAATTATCCTTCAAGAGATCTCACCCACTGATCTTCAAGAAATCTCTAACATGCACAAAAAATCTTCCACTTCTGCGCCTATGATTTTTCCCTAATTCATCACCTTATATCAAGAACTAGGTTGGCTAAACCTATTTCACCATCTCTTCAAATCATCATGCCAAATCTATTATTTCAAACTTATCTTTCACTGTAAACCATAAACACAATCCATAAAAATGACCTCGAGGTCATAAATATCTAATATTTCATGATTTACCACTTTCACAACACAATTTACGAACCTAGTCGGCCAAGAATATAAATAATAATAAAAATATTATTAATGATAGAAAATCCCACCAGTTTGATCCATTTGTATCACTAACTCATCAAGCACATACTTCATGAACTTCCTATAGCATCATGATAAACACTGAAATACTCAAATCCACCACAACCATTGGATTTACCAACCCCTTTTCAAGTAAACCTTAAGAAAACTATCAACAAGGATTTGAGACAATAAAAATATTCCATGCAAACCTTTGAAGTACTATCCCTTTGAATTGAAGACACCTGAGTATGTCCCAAAGACATTTCTAAGTGCACTCCATGAGATTCCAACTATATTGTGCACACCCAACCTCTTTGTGTCTTCTTATCAACACTAACTGTCACCCTATTTTCTATTCACCAACTCTAACCTTAAAGCATACCCAAATCTTCATGATATCCTCTAAAATTTGGATTGAATTGATTATTGACCTTCTTTAACCATATCCCATGTACGTGACTTCATACCTACAATACCCAATCCTCACAAGACATCTGAATATCATGTTCCACTCGCTAACTTGCAAGGGTAGTTAGCGAAAAACAAATAGCCCTTCTAATCAATTCCTCTAATTCCTCTGATATGTTGACATCAATGACAACACATCCAACGTGCCAATGGCCACCAGTCTCCCCCTTTGGCATTGATGGAAACATGTGATGGGGAAAACAACAAAAAATAGTAATGAAATCAGAAACCAATTGTCTCCCCTTTGACACCAACCATTCTCATTATCTTTTAAAGTCTCTCTAACTCATCTTCTTCTCTAATCTTCTTCCCCTAGAAGAAAGATTCCTTTGGTTCCAATCTGATTACATACTATTCTCTCCATCAATTTCTCTCCCTTGGATGTACATCATTCTTCTTGAAAAACTCTCTTTCTTATGTGTAAGTATATATGAACTTGCTTCTCTTTTCTATTTTTTTCTCCGATCTCTTCTCTCCTACTCTTCATCCATCTATTATTCAGATCTTCTTCTTTTGATCTAATCTTCATTATTTTTGACATCAAATTATCTCCCCCTTTGACATCAATGACAAAGGTGTACCATCTATTCTTATGCAACTCTCTTTTTCATATCAATGTATACTTCCTTTTCCTTCTCTATTTGTTGTTACCATGTCAAGCTCATTCTTCCTTCTTTCACACACACATCTGGGTCATCCAAGCATTGCTCAAGCATAAAGAACTTAGGTCACCAATTTTTGCAATTCCATGTAGCTCTTCTATAACCACTCAAATTTGAAACAACCATACTTTCCTTACCATGCTTACTACTCCCCCTGAGTAGTAGCCTCCTTACATTAATCCAACTCGAATCACATCTCCATGAAATCTTCTGGATTGATGCATTCTTCTGCATCTTAGTTTTGCATAGGAGGGGCAATGACTCCTAACTTACCTTTGAGATATTCAAATGTCTCTTTAAAAAAATATTTTGTAAAGATATCAAAAATCTATTCTTTGGTAGGTGTATGAAATTTAGATTACTAATACTAGAAGAGAAGAGCTAAGAAGATGTTGTTCCCATTGTCAGATCACTGCTTCGAGAGGGTCAGATGCTTCTAGAGGTCACCAAATTCTAGAGATCTAGTAGGTGACTCGACCTGCTTAGTCAATTTCTTGATTGTTGCATGATTTTAGCTGATTTGTAACATGTTTAAGTTAGATTCAACCATAGGTTAGGATATAATTTTTTTGTTCTGAGGTGAAGAACAAATGCGTAGTTGTGGCGCATGTATGCACAACAACTCACCATGTTTGCACAGAAAATAGGTAGTTTTGCACATACATGTGGGGCACCTGCGCATTTGTGCTAGATAAATTTTTGGTGGCACAGTTGTTAAAGAAATGTGCGCAAATGTGATTCAACGCTTTTGAAAAAATGTCCAACACATTCATTTAGGATGTTGCGCATTTGTGAAATCTATGCAAATGTCTAGGGTTTATGAGCATACATGTTTCTATGCTGCACATTCATTTTAGATAGTTGAATTTTGGTAAATTAGGAGGTCAATTAGTTCAAATTTCATATTGAGAGGCTGATTTGATTTGTCGGCTTTGATTTTAGATCGAGTTTTTTCAAGATAGATAACATCATAGCATGGTCGCTAGTTAACCTTCCTGAGTATAGATAATTGATAGAATTATCTATACATACATGTGATAAACATGTGTTCGATTGATAAGATAGGGTAGATAGATAGATCAATTTGAGTGAAATCTGATAGTTTGATTGTTTGATGACTATGATAGGAGGATATTACTGACATTCTGATGTCACAGGAGAGATATCCTATGACTCACAATCTGAGACCGATGCTGTCAGAGACTAACAGGCTTTTGATTGGTGCGACTAGATTATACCATATCATTTACACGCTTGAGATTCGGGTGAACCTTGGGATGTTGACAGCACTCGCAAAGAGATGGCACTTAGAGATGAGTACCTTTCATCTCCCTATAGGAGAGATGACGGTCACACTTGAGGATGTGTATTGCATCCTATGTCTACTCATCATAGGAGAGTTAGTATAGTATGATAGACATGATGAGTGGCAGAGTGTAGAGCTGTGTTTGGTGATGATGACATAGATGAGGTAGAGATCAATTGGGAGGATATGGTATATTTTTATGAGCCGCTCCCCGTTGTTTTGGCTGGTGCGATAGGAGGTTATGTCTACTGAGATTGACAGTCTCATGGCTTTGCAGTTGGTTGGGGGTGGATTCTATAGAGGATGATGGATGAGGGGACCCATTTTGCCTGGGGGGTGTGCTTGCTAGTGCATCTGTATCATGATCTTCATCAGGTGGTATATCATAGAGGAGCATCATTATCAGTTGTTGTTTCTTTGCTCCATGTATGGGCATGGGAGCATATAATAATTATATGACCTACAACATTGAGATTTTGAGGTGCTAGACAACCTTACATATTCCTGTACACATCAATCCTGTCTCTACATAAGCTAGGACATTTGGAGTTTTTGGGACATGCATTTGATACTATTGATACTGTGATATGGAGACCCTACCTTGGGTGTGAGATATGGGAGGACAAGCGTCAGCTCAGATACTGTTTTGAGTCCCGATGACTGATAGGGAGGACTCCCTATATCATAGAGAGACAAGTTGTTAGCCGAGTCCTGCGATAGATTGGAAGGATCTAGGGGATGCCATAGGGGGTGATTGAGTTCACACACACCCATCAGGAGAGACAAGACTTGGGTCCCATGGTGTCATCTGAGATTGCACAACAAGAGTTCCTAGACATGCCATTTCAGGCATGCTCTATTAGACAGGGGGTCGTAGACCTGGGTATGATAGTGGAATACGAGAGACTTCTCAGGGATCATCCATTCCTGAGATTGACTAATCTGATAGAGAGGCCACTGTGGAGGGATGCTGGAGAGAGATGTCGAGATAGGCGATGAGGCCATGACAGGAGAGGCCAAGGGAGAGGTGGAGGTGGTGATGGTGGTGATGGTGGTCCTGATAGAGGGAGGGATGATGGAGCTGGGACTTGGATGAGAAGCAGAGGCATGTGATTGTAGGGGTTGATGCCACCCCTGTGAGATAGGTACAATGACAACCACTAGCACAGATGCCCATAGGTGCCCCAGTATAGATACCAACAACTACCCCTATATAGGTGGATCTAGTAGCATAGGCACATGTACCTATACATGAAGCACAAATACAAGCCCCATCACAAGATGATGCAGATGATGTACTTGGTGAAGAGGGATTGATACATAGGAGTTTCATACAGGATGACATATAGGACAAGCAGATGATTGACATAGCAGGACATGATATGCAGATACTTGATATTGGTGCCCAAGATGAGTAGGAAGACATGGATGTTAGGGGTCAGTATCCCTAATTACAGAGGGACATTGTAGATGAGGACATTGACATTGATAGATTTCTAGTTAGACTATCAATGACAAACGTATAGGTAGACCGTGTCCTAGGACCGGAGAGACGGGTGGAGAGATTAGAGGGTGAGGTTGCAAAGGTCAGACATGAGTGAGATGTTTCCATAGAGTGACTAGGGGAGGCTAAGACTTTACTAGATGAGCTAGAGTTCATAGAGGCATTGGGAACACATGCAGATAGCCTACGAGTGATGATGTGAGCCAGTAGGGAGATCACCTACTGGAAGGAGGCCTATAGACAGGTTGTTCCTAGGGATTAGTGGATCGGGAGCTTTAGAGAGAGCTCATATGCAGTCAGGACAACTATGCATCATAGGCATGGATTGACCGATAGAGGAGGGACATCATCACATCCTCCAAGACCTCTCTCAGGTTCAGGAGATCCAGCAGCACCAGTACCATTTATTGCATCTCGTAGACATTGACAGACTGAGTCTGGAGGCAGTGGCTCTTAGTTATATTGTATACACTTTTATATCTGTATCACCATTGTATAAGTATTTTTCATTATGTTTATGACTTGATGGACACATTTGGACACTTTATTATTTTATGAGATATCATTGGACTTTTGGACATTTGAGTTGTTTTTATGGATTCTATGTGATGGACTATTTATGCATGATGCAATTGTATTATTATTGCGTTTATGATTATTTATACACATGTGTACTGACATCATGTGATGATTTACTTTGATATGCATAGTACTTATGTTCTATAATGCAAATGGTTTACTTTCATTTGGATGCATAACGGTTGATGATTTATCATGTGATGATGATGGTCATTTTAAGTGCATATCCTAAATAGGATTTTATTTAATGTATGTGTTTCTAATGTAATGATGTAATGATTGTGATAAATTGAAAGAATGAATATGATAATGCAAGAAATGGATAGTAATAGATGAAAAAATGATAATGCATATAATAAATGAAAAATTAATGAGAAGATCAATGAGAATGAATGTAATGCATGAAATGTTGGTAATAAAGTACCTTATGAAATCACAAAAAGAATTGGACAGATTGTAATATGATAAAATGAGATGAAATGTGATAACTTATAATGTGATAAATAAAATGTGAGTAGATGTTAACTATGATAAAAAGTTACATAAATGATCAAAAACATACATGTGAATATACAATGGTTATATACAAATGAACAAACCTAATAAGCTAATAATAAGGATACATACATAATAAACTATGCAAATGATTAAATGTGGTAATGAAGATGAATTATGCAATTTTTAAAAAAAGGAAACATGAAATTTATATTTTTATTACCCAAATGTCCTCAACTTAAATAATAATGTGTCCAACATGAGAAGAATGGACAAAGAGAACATATGAACCAATAAGAAAGATGACCTACAAATCCCTATAAAAGGAACACTGATATGCAACAGGATTCATCTAAATGTAATGTGCAATGAAATATGGAAGGAATATCTCCACAACTTCATGAAAGATCTTAGAACTTCATGGTAACTAGAATTTGATTATCATCATTGAGCTCGTGATGTTGCAAGGAAATGCAAGCATCATGGTATAATTAAACCAGGATGACCTGAGCACTTCTTGCATGGAGTTTAACATAGAAAAATTGACAAGCATCTAGGTATAATGAAACTGAGATGACCTAAGTTTTGTTTGCATAACATTCAAGGAATATTCTCCCCTCCATTGGGGAACAAATATTTGGAGTCAAGGTATGTGTGGCATATCACCATTAATAGCATTCAAATAACAACATGAATTATATGTGTCAATTCTTATTAAACTGATGAAGGCACTTACGCACAAACACCCCAATTATTTGTTCCTTTGAATTCATTGAAAAATATCCCACAAATAACAATCAAAGAAAAATATCAAGCTCCATCTCGACCATTATAATCAATGACATATGAGAGTTTTAAACTCATGTCAAAGATATCCCAGAATAGCATAGGAAACATGATAACAATGAAATCCATATATGAATGCATAATCTATAACAAATCATTCTAACATGCCTACCATGAATTTACATTTCTTTGCCAAAAGATAGTGTTAGGTGTATTGATCAGTTTGGTTGATGTATAGCCATTTCAAATGCATAGATAAGCAGTCACATTTGAAATATAGATCACATATTACGAGTCATGATGAGGATATCATTGTGTAAGAATGTTTGATTGTATTTTCTTGTTTGGTGAAAGTACTCCATTCTATCCTCTAGGAGTCATGACTATCATAGATCCACTTCCCAAACTAGGTTGAGGACATGCCCCCAACTAGGTGATGGAGTGACTTATTATGGGCGAAGAAGGACACAACAAGACTAGGATGAAGACCAAGACAATAGACCAAGTTATGGTTGGGTTTTATTATGGATATATACAATGGATAGTATGCTATGAACTGGCCATTTTATTATGATATATACATGGTAGGAATGGTGACTGACTAGCCATTTTATTATGGATATTTACAATGGGATGACACACTAGAAGTATCCTAATAGAGAGAAAAGCTAACTTGTCACAAATGGCGCCTGTTTCCAGGTTTTCACCACATGTTTTTATTGCAATTTTTCTTTTTCTTTTTTGTTTTTGATGTTTTACCTATATACATATCCCTTGCATTGGGATTTTAAGCATAGAACTTCTTGAGGTGCATGCTATTAAGAGGCTCATCCAAGAGATCTCCCTTAGATGTACACAACTGATAAGCCCTGGAGCCATAGACTGCCATAATCACAAAAGGACCTAACCAATTGGGTTCAAACTTACCCTTCTTATCATGATGCTGCTAATTTTTGGGATTCTCACGAAGGACAAGATCACCCACTTGAAAGTGTCTGGGTTTCACTTTACTATTATACTGATGAGACATCCTCTACTAATAGACCTTCAAATGATCAAAGACTCTTTGACAACGTTCATCCAACAATTCCAATTCAGTTAGCCATGCAACCCTATACTCTTCATCTAGAATTAAATCTTTTAAGGATACATGAAGAGAAGGTAACTCGACCTCAAGGGGAAGAACAACTTCAAAACCATAGACAAGAGAATATGGTGTGGCCCTAGTGGAAGTACAGATGGAAGTATGATAAGCCCATAAGGTGGGATTCAACTGGACATGCCAGTCATGACTAGCGTCATTGACAGTCTTTTGAAGGATCTTGATAATGATTTTATTAGACACCTCAACTTGGCCATTACCATGGGGATAATAAATGGTGGAATAGTGATGTGTGATGTTGAATTTCTCACATAATTCATCCATGTCTTGATTTTGGAATTGCTTCCCATGATCAGTTATAAGATGCATATGGATACCATATCTGCAAATGATATAATTAAGGATAAACATGGAAATTTTCTTGCCAATGGCAGTGATCAATGTAACGGCTTCAATCCACTTGGTAAAATACTCAGTTGTAGTGATAATGTATTTATGGCCATTGGAAGATGGAGGGTGAATCATGCCCACAAGATTGAGTCCCTACTAACTAAATGGAAATGTAGTTATAAAAGGATGGAGTTGCTATGCCAGTGCATGAATAAGATTCCCATGTATCTGACATTTCTTGCATTTCCTAGAAATGTGAAAAGAATCTGTCTCCATAGTAGGCCAATACTAATCAATATGCATGAGTTTCTTAGCCAAGGAAGGACCACTTGAATGTGTCCCACAAATACCCTCGTGAACATCTCGTAAGGAAATTTGAGTTTCATCGTGTTCAAGACATCGTAAGAGAGTACTGTCAAGACCTCACCGATACAGGGCGTCAAATATTAGAATATAGCGGGAAGCTTGGTGTAAAAAGGTTCATTTTTGGTTTCTATATATGTCAGGTGGAATGGTATTGTCTTTTAGGTAGGAATATATCTTTCCATAAGTCAGGGAATCTTGTCCAATAATATGACATATAATACTTGTATCAGGATCATCGTACGTGAGATAATTCAAATATTTCACTAAGAGCTCAAAATGGGCTTTTGTATCCTCTGCATCAAATAGAGAAGCAATTGTAGCCATAGTGTTTGCAGCCTTTTTATCATGCCTTGGAATTTTCTCAAAGGTGATGATTGAAAAATATTGGTTAAAGTCATCCACCATACGTTTATATGGTAACAACTTGTCATCCTTGGTCTGGTATTCATTATTAACTTGATTGATAATCAACTGAGAGTCTCCATAGACATTCAATTCAGTGACTTTCCATTGTAGAGCCATCTTCAATCCAATCATCAAGGCTTCATACTCAACTACATTATTTGTACAAGGAAAGAGTAACTTGTAAGACTTTGGTATTGTATATCCTTGTAGTGTAACAAATAACACTCTAGCTCCTGAACCATGCTGAGTATATGATCCATCAAAGTACAACTTCCATGCCTGTGTGGATAATGTCAGGATATGTGCATCTAGAAATTATGTATGTATAGGTTGATCATTTGCTAGTGGTGCCTCAACTAATTGATATGCAATTACTTGTCCTTTGATGGCCTTCCTATCCAGGTACTCAATATCAAATTCACTAAGTAACATAACCCACTTAGCCAATCTTCCCATTAATGGTGTCTTAATCAAGAGATATTTCAAAGGATCGGTCTTTGCAATAAGCTTGATAGAATGAGACAATATATAATGTTGCCATTTCTATGAAGTAAAGACTACTACTAGGCATGCTTGTTCAATTGGAGAATAATTGAGTTCATATCCCACAAGGGTGTGACTGATATAATATATAGCCTTTTCCTTTCCTTGTTGATCTTGTTGGGCTAGAAGAGCACCTAGTGAGACTTCTGTAGCTGAAATATAGAGCAAGAGTGGCTTACCTAGAATTGGTGACATAAGAGTAGGAGGATTTTCCAAATATTGCTTGATCTTAGTGAAAGCTTCTTCACACTTATCATCCCACTTGAATGAGATGTCTTTATGTAACATTTGTTGAAAAGGATGACTTCTATCCGCTAATTGAGAAACAAACCTTCTGATTGATTGGAGGCATCCTTGTAAAGATCTTAATTGACTTATATTTGTAGGGGAAGCCATCTCCATGACTGCCTTAACTTTTTCTAGATCAACTTCTATACCTTTAGCTGAGACAATATACTCTAACAATTTTCCTGCTGTAATCCCGAATGCACACTTCTTTGGATTGAGTCTAATCTGATACTTTTCCATCCAGGTGAATATTCTATCCAACACTCATTGATGACCATCTCTATTTTTATATTTTTCTAGAATATCATCAACATAATCTTCCATTATAGTATGCATCATGTCGTGAAAGATTATGGTCATAGCCCTCTGATAAGTTGCACCAACATTCTTGAGCCCAAAAGGCATCACATTCCAACAATACGTGCCCCAAGGACATGTAAAAGAAGTCTTCTCTTGGTCTTCTAGTGCAATCTTAATCTAGTTATAGCCAAAAAAACCATCCATTAGAGACAACATCTCATGTCCAACCGTCAAATCAACTATGATATCAATGTTAGGCAATCATAAGTCATCTTTAGGACAAGCTTTGTTGAGATCTCAAAAATCTATACAAACCCTTATAGACTTGTCTGGTTTTGATACTGGTACAATATTAGAAATCCACTCAGCATAATCAATGGCTCGAATGAATCCAACATCTAGGAGCTTCTTTAATTCTTCTTTAACCATAAGTGCAATATGAGGATGCATTTTTCTGAGTTTATGCTTGTCTAGTTTAATTCTTGGTGCAATAGACAAGTGATGCATAATAAGATTAGGATCTAGTCCTAGCATATCAACATAAGACCAGGCAAAGTTAACTTGTCTTTCTTTGAAAAACTGTTAAAAAACTTCTTTCTCTGACTCTGTTAAAGATGCTGCTACTTTAAGAATACACGGGGACTCCTCCGTTCCAATGTTGAGAGGCAATGTTGGTTCAATAAGTATTTCATATTTCTCTCGATACATATAATTGGGGAGAGTGTCCATCCTTCCATCTTCAGGCACCTCAAAGAGGTTTTCACCCTCAATTACATCTTTTCTTTTTACTATTTTTGGATCTAATACTGCCATTGAGTGGTTTTCACCATTAGATCTATTGATAACTTTTACAATTTTACGATTGAAAGGATTGGCACACTCTCAAAAATAAGCCATGTCATTGAGTTCTATTGTAAATCCTGACTTATGATTCCCTGGTGGTAGATTATCTATGGTTCCAAGATAGTCGATAATTACATCATCATTATGGAAAACATCAAGTTCCGGATGGTTGGGAGAATCCCAATCTATAAGCTCAGGATGTATAAGGGGTATCAGATCATTTGGGTCAATTTCAAAGGCTGAGATGGTATTTATAGAGAAGTTGTCAAGGTTTATGATTGTATCAGCAAGGTCTATTTCTATACTCTCATCCGAATCATCTATCACAAGATAATTCTTACTTTCCTCACAATCGTCAAGAGTAGTATTATGTGAATCTAATCTTAGCGATTTAGTCCTTAAACTCTCCCCCTCATGGTAATCACCACTATAGGTATGGAAAACATCAACTCCTATTTGTTCAGTATTGATGCAGGAGCATCTTGGGTGTAAGAGGATTCTTGCATCACCCAAAAATATTTCTGGTTTCTTTTCAATAAGGGCTATCTTCTGTAGAGCTGCTATTTATGGAAAATTTCTATTTTTAGTAAGTTGGTCATATGATCTTGGAATGTTCTGATTTCAATGTTGGAGGTTCATCTTAGTCATATCAGCCTGCCTGTAAAGTTTCATTGCTAGATCAAGTTTGGTTTTGAAGATATTGAAACTTTTCGGTTTTGGAAACAGGGTATAGAAACTTTGAACTCAATTTTGAAGGCTTTAGAGGCCCCAGATGAGGTTGAAGTTTTGGTTGAATGAAGCTTGCTTAATTCAAGTGTTGTAGAGCTCCTTGTGCCCTTTCCAAAATGGGGTTATAATAGTCGATCGGGTCAACAGGTGATGACTTATGGTCTTCAGAAGTTGGGTCACCTGAAATGGCGGAAAATGATTTTCCTTCCAAATTTCTGTTTGGGTTTCAAAAGTTATTTTGAGCTGACTTTGATGTAATAAAATGAAAAATAAAATAATTCTAAGTTTGGTCGGCCTTGTTGGCTAAAAATTTTGGAACCTTCCTATGCGGTGGAAAATTGCCTATATAAGGAAGGCTGTAGTGTTGTCTTAGGCAGTTCGGGATAGTTCTGGGTAGTAGATCTGGGTATTGATTCGAGGCTTTTTCCTACAAAATATTGTAAGGGAATGCCCATGTGGCTTTGCATATTGTAATTCTGAAAGTTTGTAATTCCACATTTGTGGAGATAATAAGAAGCCAATTTTCTATTCTTGCATATTGTTGTTATTTCTCTATTTTTGTTATGTGTTTGTGGTATTAAGGGGAGCACCCTTCATCAAGTGGTATCAGAGTAGTTCTTGAGTGTGTAAACAAATCACCGATTGTGAGGTAGTTTGCACCAGGACAGTGGGTTAGGGTTTCTGTGTAAATAGATCACCGACTGTGAGGCCGTTTGCACCAGGACCATGGTTAGGGTTTCAGCAAGAATCATGAAAATGCCTCCACAAAGGGAACGTGGTGGAAGAGCTGGTGTTGTAACACCTGAGGTTAGAGCGCTCCAGAGACAAGTGCGAGCATTGCAAGAGGAGATTTGCAGAGGAATGAATCTTAATGTCAGAGACGAAAGCGAGGATGAAGCCGAAGAAGAAGATCAAGAAGGAGAAGTCGAAGTTGTGAACCAGGAGGAAGAAAGACTTTTCTGAGCCATTTCAAAGATCGGGAAGAGACCTAAGATTGAGGTCCCGACATTTTATGGAAATCTTAACCCAAAGGAGTTGATCGACTAGATCAATGAATGTGAAGAATATTTTGAGTATGAAGATATCAAGGATCCTAATCGGGTCAAGTTTGCGAAGGCCAGACTAAAGGGTCATGCAAAGATCTAGTGGCAAGAGATTTAGTTGGAGTGAAATAGAAGAGGAAAGGATAAAATCACAAGATGGGGGTGGATGGTGGATAAATTGAAGCGATAGTTCATCACTGTTGATTATGAGCTTGACCTACTGAAGAAAATGCAAAGTTTGAAGCAAGCAGGAAGATCTGTTTAGGAGTATACATAGGAGTTCTATCGAATCCTCATCAGAATAGGACATGCGAAAGCTGATAAGGATAAAATTGCCCATTTCCTTAATGAGTTGAGGCCAAGAATTCAAGAGGAGCTGAATTTGGTTCGAATGAACAATATTGAAGAGGCATACCAATTTGCCCTAAAAGTAGAGGAAAAGATGAACAAGAAGTTTGAGAGCAAACAAAGTGAAAGAGGTCGTGATGGAAGATTTGGTGGACAGTCATATGGAGATCGAAATGAAGATTCGAAAAAGTAGGATGAGGCTAGTAACAGTCAAAATTAGAGAGGAGATAATTCTGATCATTTCCATGATCAGAATAATAGAGATCAGAGAGGAAGAGGAAGAGGACAAGGATCTGGAAGAGGAGGCTTCCATGGAACATGTTTTCACTGTGGGGAAGAAGGTCATAGGGCATTTGAATGTCCTCAATGCCAAGGATGGATGAATAGGAGGAATGAAGGCCAGGCCAGAGCTGCACATGTAGATGAAAATGCTAGATCATCACATTCTAAAGATGCTAAAAGAGGAGAAACACTGATTAACAGAAGAGTCCCGTTGAGCGGTGAAAATGAACCTGAGCAAAGAAGGAGCTTGTTTCGCACCAGGTGCAAGTGTGAGGGTAAGTGTTGTGATGTGATTATTGATAGTGGTAGTAGTGATAATTTGGTGTCAAAAGAGATGGTGACAAAGTTGAAGCTCAAGAGGTAGAAACATACACATCCATATCGGGTTGCTTGGGTGCAGGATGACCACAAGGTTATGGTCAGTGAACAGTGCCTAGTGAAGTTCAAGATCGGTGGGTACCAAGATGAGGTACTATGTGATATCATATCTATGGATTCATGTCATATGTTTTTGGGTAGACCTTGGTAGTTTGACAAATGTTCTATACATGATGGTCATGCGAATACCTATTCCCTGACAAAAGATGGAGTGCGACATAAACTAAAACCATTGAAGGAAACAAAAGAAAAGGTGTGTGGTAATGCAAGAATAACTTTTGTTGATAGAGAAAATTTCTTAGATGGCATGTGGCATGAGCATAAGTGTTTTACCTTAATTCCAAAGGCTGGGAAAGAGGAAGTGGAAGATGTACCTGTAGAAGTTGCAAAATTATTGAATGAGTTTTAGGATATTGTATCCGATAATGTGCCTGATGGATTACCACCAGTAAGAAAGATCAGTGATCAGATGGACTTGATTCCAGGAGCTAGTTTTCCAAATAAGGAAGCACACAGAATGACACTAGTAGAAAGTGAAGAGTTGAAGACAGATTTGAAGTTTAGTTCATCACATCATCCAGAGATTGTATATGGAAGTAGTCCAAGAAATGCATCCAAGTTGAGAAAGAAAGATAAAGGAGAAATAAGTACTGCTGAAGTTGAGGATTTTGTAGAACATTTGAAGAACATCCATGAGGAGGTGAGGAAGCATATTACCAAAATAAATGCAGAGTATAAGGCTAAGGTAGATTAGAAAAGGAGGCATAAGGAATTTCAGGTTGAAGATGAGATCACAATGGTACAGTCAAGTATTCTAGCAACCAGTTCAGATATCAAGGAGATTGAAGACATACTGGATAGTCATGTTGGTAGAAGCACAAGGAACAGGACATATGAAGAATATCTGGTCAAGTGGAAAGGATGACCTGTTGAAGATTCATCATGGCTGACAAAGCAGGAGGTTAACTGTCTTGGTTTCCCTCTTCACACCTGAGTCATGATAGGGTCACTTCTCAAATTACCATGGGTGTCTAATGCAGGAGCATCCTGGGTGTAAGAGCAATCTTGCATCACCCAAAAATATTTCTGGTTTCTTTTCAATAAGGGCTATCTTCTGTAGAGCTGCTATTTATGGAAACTTGCTATTTTTAGTAAGTTGGTCATACAATCTCAGAATGTTTTGATTTCACTATTGGAGGTTCATCTTAGTCATATCAGCCTGCCTGTTAAGTTTCATTACTAGATCAAGTTTGGTTTTGAAGATAATGAAACTTTTCAATTTTGGAAATAGGGTACATAAACTTTGAACTCAATTTTGAAGGCTTTAGAGGCCCTAGATGAGGTCAAATTTTTGGCTGAATGAAGCTTTCTTGATTCAAGCATTGTAGAGCTCCTCATGCCCTTTTTGAAATGGGGTTATCATAGTCGATCGGGTCAACAGGTGATGACTTATGGTCTTCGAAAGTTGGGTCACCTGAAATGGCGAAAAATGATTTTCCTTCAAAATTTCTGTTTGGGTTTCAAAAGTTATTTTGAGCTGACTTTGATGTAATGAAATGAAAAATAAAATAATTCTAAGTTTGGTCGGCCTTGTTGGCTAAAAATTCTGGAACCTTCCCAGGCGGTGCAAAATTGCCTATATAAGGAAGGCTGTAGTGTTGTCTAAGGTAGTTCGGGACAATTCTGGGTAGTAGATCTGGGTATTGATTCGAGGCTTTGTCCTACAGAATATTGTAAGGGAATGCCCATGTGGCTTTGCATATTGTAATTCTGAAAGTTTGTAATTCCACATTTGTGGAGATAATAAGAAGCCAATTTTTTGTTCTTGCATATTGTTGTTATTTCTCTGTTTCTATTATGTGTTTGTGGTATTAAGGGGAGCACCCTTCATCAAGTATAGTAAGATAATGAATCCCATTCATAATCATTAGAGTCAAAATCATCATCATGATTATCCCCAATTCTTTTAATGATTTCTATTGCTATCCTTTTCTTTTTTGGATCCACATACATGCCATGTTTTCAGAACTCTAATACAGGGGCCTTAGATGCCTTATTGAAAGTGTGATATTTTCTTTACCTTTAGGTTTTTTTGGTCCTTCTCCTTTGTATCCTACTATGGTATCTCTTTGGTAATTTGGATTTTTTAGAATTTGTTTTATAAAACCTTCTCTTTGCAACCCTATAGGTCCACTGCCTTGGTATCCCATCTTTTGCAACAAAGTATATCCCTTACCATATATTTCAAGTGATAAATATGCATCTTTTACATGTTCTTCATTCTTTTGTTGTTTAAGCAAATGGTTAGCATTACACTCAGCTGCTTCTTTTGATATAGTGCCCCCACTTATAAATGTGCCATAAACAGGTGTGGAAGGAGCTTCTGATTGTTGTTTAATAATCAAGGATTTTCCATATGACTTAGGAGATAAAGGTAACTCTATGATAAAAAAAGTTTGACCCAAAGTGTATTCTCCCATACTTTGTTCTTTTATGTCTATCTTGATCCCATTGGATTTAGAGGTTGATGCTACATTACTTGGATCAATGGGTGTGGTTGTAGAAGATCCAACACGATTATAAGTTACCAAATATTCAGGTGTTGTCTTCACAGTGTTACAATACTGGAAAGGATTCAGATCTCCTTTGATAGTTATTTCTTGACCATTGTGGGGAAATTTTAAATACTAATGATAAGTTGAGGGCACAACTTGCATAGAATGAATCCAAGGTCTTCCCAAAAGAATTTTATATGTGAGATCCATATCAAGAACTTGACAAAGTACATCTTTGACTACATGACCCACTCTGATAGGAAGAACAACAGATCCCTTGGATGACCTCTCTTCTTCATCATAAGATTTGATTGTGATTTTTTTCTTTGGATCTACAACATTTTCAAAAAATCCCAATGCAAGGACTAATTTCAAAGTGCATATATTCAAGCCAACTCCTCTATCTATTAGTACTCTTTTTATTTTATGATTTTGGACAAGGACTTCTATATGGAGTGGAGCATTATGTGGTTGATTAATGGCTAGATCATCATGCTTAGTAAAAGAAAGGTAATGTGGAGTTGTCAAATGTCTCACCATAGCTTGAAATTGGGCTTGATCTAGATTTTTAGGAACATGAGTTTCTAGGAGAGCTTTCTCAAGAGTATCTTTATGAGATGGTAATAGACACAAAAGCTCTAGTATAGATTTTGGGATGGTGTTTTCTTCAATTGATCCAAAAGATTATATTGATTGGAAACATTTGGCGTGGACTTTGGAACATAGACAGACTTGTTTTGCGAGGTGGTAGGTTTGGACGAGACACCTTGGAGAGTAACCTTAGATTGGGCTCGAGTAGTAACATTAACTAGTTGACTCTCAAATTTTTCTTTTATAGTAATCACATTGCATAGTATTGAGAAGGATGACATTCAGAAATGTGATTAACATACTTATAGGATGTGGTATTGTAGTTGGATTGATTATCTCCTTTAGCATTGGAAGAACTTCCTTTCTCATGTTCAGGAAGTGGATCTTTAAAAGCCGTATGTGACTCGTTTGAGGTATGTCCATCAACACTTATTTCACCACTTCCAATCAATTCTTGTATCACATGTTTAAGTCCTTGACAATCATTGGTTTTGTGACCTTTCCCTCTATAAAATTCATAATAATCATTATCATTCCACCAAGAAGGTTTCACCCTAGGTTCAAAATCTCTAGTTTCAGGAAGTACAATGAGTTTCTTTGTAATCAACTTCCTTAATGCAAATTCAAGAGATTCACCCAAAGGAGTAAAAGTTATTCTACATGGCATAAAAGGTAATCTCAAATTGGATGAATTGTTGTTGGTATTCCGAGTTGCAATTTGATTGCTATAAGTAGGTTGAGTAGCATTGGCTTTGCTTGTGAGATTCAGAAGAGGTTGTGTTGGTTTAAGATGTCAGTTATCAAAAATCCCATCATTGAAAATGTTCTTGTTTTTGTTCCAAAATTTGGACTTGTCATTGTTGTTGTTGTTGGGATTTGAATTTGTCCTTAGAGTAAAGCTTAATCTCACCTTTTCTAACCATAGCTTCCTCAATTTTGATGCCATTTTCAATGAGCTTGTTAAAGTTTGGAGGACATTTCAATTGCAACCTATAGCTCATTTCTTGTGTAAGGTAATGCACAAAGATATCCATCTTTTCTTGTTCAGGAATTGTTCATGGATACTTGGAAAATAATTGACGCCATCTTTGCAAAAAAGTAAGGAAAGGTTCTCCATTCTTTTGTTGTGCATTGCAAAGATCAAGCATAGTGACTTCATGTTTGATGTTATATGAGTAATGAGTCACAAACTTGTCAATAAGCTCATTAAAAGATTTGATGCCTAGGGGTAGTTTGGAGAACCATTCCATAGCTTGTCCTCCTAAACTACATGGAAATAGTCACATAAGATAAGTGTCATTGTGAGAAAATTCAATACAAGCAGCACAAAACTCACGAATGTGGTCTTGTGGATCCGAATTCCCTTTGTATTTATCAAATTTGGGTACCTCAAAATGAGGAGGGAATGGAATCATTGCTAGATGTTTATCAAAAGGAAAAGGACATATATCAGCTAAGGAATACTTCTTGGTTGATGATCCAATTTGAATGTCATAGATTTGTTGTTGAAGCATCTGGATTTGTTGTAAAATGGGATCCAAAGATGGTGGAGGTCCTTGAGTTTTTTGGGAAGCACTATGTTGTTTGTCTTCCTTTTCTCCATGAGCATGTGTCTCTTGAGAACCACTAGGGATTTCTTGATCATTAGTAATAGGTGGTTCTTTTAGAGTAGAAACATCAAAATCATTGGGTAAATCTACTCCTTGTTGAGCTGCAAGCATGAGGAAGTACATTTCTTTGTCCATATCTAAGAGTCTTTCCATGAGCTTATAGAATCTAGGATCTTGCATGGTGTCTCTTAAATCCTGATCTGTTGGCTCTCTATCTGATGTAAAAATTGAGCTCTTAGGAAATTTGGACAAAGGGTTTTCATCATTATTGCCTCCTTCCATTTTGTCTACACATTCTAGATCAACGGTTTGCTTGAGTTTCTGAGATCGATTTTGAACCATAAAAGGTGAAAGATGATCTTGGGATGAAGATTTTGATGAAGCAAATGGAATGTGTTTGATTGGATAGATGTAGAAATGTACCTAAAAATGTTGAGATAAGTGTTAAAACTTGATAATCTAAGTCTATAGGAGGTATGGATCTCACTATGATGTGACAAAGAAAAATCAAGGGATAATAATCTAGGTAAGTTTTTGGTTAAGGATGATAAATCCTGATATAACAACTCACAAAGATCAAAATTTGATAGTCAAGGTAATGATTCAACACTAATTGGGGATTTTGTAGATTTGGAATGATTTTGGGAATTTTGGATGAAAGAATGATTAGGAATTTTGATGAAAATGGTCAAAACTAAAGATCAAAGGTCTATGTAAATCAAATGTTTTTCTACAATCGTACTGAGGACAAAAATGGGTATCTAAAATTTTTAATGTGAAATTCCTAGGATTTGTACAAATGCTCTTTGTTATGTATGCACATGAACAAATGCACAGGACAATCAAATATATGCGCAACATGATTAGATTAATGCACAATAATATGGAATCAATGTGCAATAGCAGTCACAAATGCATAGAAGAATTGTATCAATGCGCAATAGAAAGTGATAAATGCACAGTTTTCTGATGGTTTTTCTTGCAGTTTTTGTGCAATTTTTTTGGTTTTTAGATGATTTTTTTGGCAAAGTAAAAATGCATAAACACACACACACACAAAACATAAATGATTTAATCTAATTTGATCTAGTATGAATGCAAAAACATGTTTACAATTCCTAAGGTTGGCAAGGACAATATTTGCTAAATCCCCACTTGGATAAAATCTAGCCACACAAATTTACAACAGACAACCTAGGAACTTGGAGGCACGGGCTCCTCCTTACAATGTACTCACTTCTTTGGCACACCAAGCTCTGAAATCAATGGGTCATTACTTCCCAAAGAACTGCTATCTCTACTATGAATCATGAGTATTGTGGGGTGTCTTCATGGGCTTGGGTGACCCTTTGAGCCAACAAATAGAAGATTTTTGGCCACTATACAAAAGTATCTAGTAAGGACATCCATTCAGGTGGTTGTGATCAAGTCATTTTCCCAATTAAGGGGCTCTCCCAATCCTTCCAAAGTAAGATTTTCACCTTAACAATGTAGGGACTTTAATGCACCATGCGGGTACTAGAGGAGATTTTGGTTGCCACAACGAATTCACACCTATCCACTGTGAGACTAATCACAGTGGCATTTTTTATATACTGGTTTGGAAGGGCTTGACTTTAGCCTGTTACCAGCTGGGTCATTCCTTGGGGTGAGTACCTCTTTTCCCACCAAAGACCACCCTCTAAAATTTTTAACAATTTCTCTTACACCCAAGATCCACAAATGGCAAGGGGAGAGGATACATTGCTATAATTTTAGGATTACAATTATGCTTAGAAAGAAAAACACATCAAGAAAAAATTTCTAGGCTAAAGAAGACACACGAAATTCAAATGCATGTAGTATTTTAAAGCCCAAACAAAGGTTATGGTTTATTTTGCAAACCCCTAGGAACTTGCAAGTAAACAGTCAATAATCTCAAAATGGGGTCTTCAGATTTGACCGACAAAATAGCCTAGATGTCTACAATAATAGACATGAAATTGTTAAGATGATTAGCAAAAACACAAATGATCAAAATATGAAATTAATTACTACAAAAATAGATACGCAGAAATAATGAATGCGCAAATCATTGATATGAATGCACAGGGAAATTGGACTAAAGCACAACAATAATGGATGCACAACACAGAAGGACATAAATGCATGAGAAATTAATGAATGCGCAGTAAGAATGAAAAAGACAGAAAACAAAAGTGTTTGATGGCAGCAGAATGGATTGCAAGAGTAATGGATATATGCGCAGGAATCATGAATGAATGCGCAGAAACAACCTATAGAAATTTGCACACGACAAAAACTAAAAATAGAATGTTAAAAACGTGGGGAGACCCCATGGTGGGCACCAAAAATGTATGCAATTTAGATTACTAATACTACAAATGAAATATTAACTATTCTAAGTTAACAAATCAATCTAAAGAAAACAAAAATGAAGATTACAAAGCTTAAATGAACATAAAAATAAGTATTTTTCCTTCACCTACCATGTAGATTATCTCCATTACTCTCCTAGCCTTGATTCCTTGGATGTGTTGAGCTCTCGGATTTCCAATTGAAGCTCCTTGCGCAAGATGTTACCAAAGTGCGAAGATTGAGTGGATTATATGCAAAATGGCCTAAAAACCTTAATTATGAAACTAATGGATGGAATGATATGAAAATGACTTCAAATGCTTGATTGCTTGATGGCTTAATTTCTTTGATCTCTAGAATGCTTGAATTCTTGAGGATTACTAATACTATTAGGCCCACAAAGGAAGAATGAGGCTCCTTTTATAGGATTTTGGAGGAGTCAAGCCTAGGTGGAAAAATCCTAGGGTTGAGATTGAAAGGTGGAAGATCCTAGGGCTATGATTGACTTGGTTGAAGGGGTTGAGAGAAAGGGGGATGTAGTTGGAATGTGAGAGGAGGAATAGAGAAGATGTTCCTCCTACATTGACATGGAGGAGAAGAAGGTGGAAGGGAAAGACACATGTTGAGTGTCTCACAAAGACCATTGAGAGGAAGGGGGAAGGACCTTTTCCTCATGAGGACTCTTGGTACAAGTGTCCCATGAGTTAGCTTTGACTCTTTGAGGTGGCTTGAGAAGCTCCTTAGGAATAGGGATTGCTTCTTGACTTGGTTTAGAAGAATACATGTGGTCATGAGACCAAGTCTTATAAGGCCACATAGCCCTTAGAAATAGGACATGTGTGTGTGAGGATAATGATTTATTAATGATTAATAATAATTAATTATTTTAGCCAAGGTGATGTGTCAAGTGACTAGGTCTATGAGGTGGACTAGGGGACTTAGTCATATTTAGTGATTGTGTAAATTGGTAATTTAATTAAACCACTTTAATAAGACTAATTTAGAAGATCTAGGATAAGAAGAATAGACTATAGTGAATGTATCAAATAAATTGACTAATATATTTAATAATCGAAGAATAAATATTTAATTAATTCATCAAGTCAATACTAATTAAATAATAAATATTTAATTAATTAATGAAGTCACTTTTTAGCGTATACAATAGGTATCAATTCAAACATTTATGCCATCAATATATCCAGCCCAATATGCATTTATATATTGCCACAAGGTAAAATCCTCACTTTTAGGATATCATATCCCATGATCAATTGTCACACTTTCAAGTATGTGAAAATTCTATTGACTGCAACCTCATGATTCCTCTTTGTCTCTTCTTGAAATCTTTCTACTAAGCACATTGCATTTATTATGTTTAGTCTAGTATGAGTTAGATATAATAAGCCACCAACCATTGATCTATACTTGGACTGATTTAGTTTTGGAGTCTCATCATCCTTTGTAAGTTTGAATCTAGTCACCATGGGTGTACCTACTAGTTTTGAGTCATCAAAACCAAATTTATTTAGTAACTCCACATACTTGGATTGTGATACAATTATTTGTTCACCCGATTGAATAATTTACAATCCTAAGAAGAATTTCATTTCTCCTATCATGGACATTTCAAATTCATTTTGCATATCAATGGAAAATTATTGACTTATCTTGTCATTACATCCAAAGATAATGTCATCAACGAGGACTTCAATAATTAGAATTTTCTCATCATCAATCTTGAAGTATAAATTAACATTAGCATTACCCTTTTTAAGACCAATCTTAAGTAGACACTTATCCAATCTTGAGTACCAAGCTCTAGGAGCTTGTTTTAGTCCATATAGGGAATTCTTAAGTAAACATACCATGTCTTGTTGATCAGTCATTTGAAGTCCATTTGGTTGTTCAATGTATGCCTCTTCTTCCAATTCTCCATTCAAAAAAGCTGATTTGACATCCATTTGATAAACTTAGAAATTCTTATGAGAAACATATGCAAGAAATAGTCTTACCACTTCCAATCTTGTCACGTGTAAAAGTTTATTCATAATAAAAACCTTCCATTTTTGCATAACCTTTACAAACCAATATTTATTTGTTCCTCACAACTTCTCCATCTTCATTTAGCTTATATATGGATACCCATTTGGTCCCAATAACATTTTTATCTGTAGGTCTAGGAACAAGGACCCAGGTGTTGTTTTTCTCAATTTGTATCACCTCTTCTTTCATTTCCTTGTATCAATTTTCATCCTTTCAAGCTTCTTTGACATCCTTTGGCTCAACTTGTGAGATTAGACATACTTGTTCATTACACATTATTCTTCTTGTCTAAATACGTTTATTCCTATCTCCAATGATTTGATCTTCATAATGATTTAATATGACATACCTTGGTTTTTTTGGTCTTACATCATCATTTTTTCCTTTATCTTCTTCACTTGTATATGCTTCATCAATCTGATTTACTATACCTCCTTGGACTTGGCTCTTTTCCTTTTTTTGATCTTTCTAGATTGAGATAGTATTTTGATAATTAGAGTTATAACCTCCTAACTTGGATAAAATTTCTACGCTTTCATCCACCTTTACACTTGCACTTTCTACTATCCTTTTCAACCTTTTGTTGTAACATTTATAGGCCTTTCTCTTAGTTTAGTATCCAAAGAATATGCCTTCATCACATCTTGTATCAAACTTTCCAATGTTTTCATATGTGTTGATATAACATTTACTGCTAAAGATCCTAAAGTGCTTGACAATAGGAACACTTCCATACCAAAGTTCATAGGCCGTCTTTCCTGTATCTCCTTTTATTTTTACTTGATTAAGAGTAAAATGTAGTACTCACTTCCTCTTTCCAAAATATTTGCGAAACTTTTCCTTCCATCATCATGGTTCTTGCACTATAAAGAATTGATGTATTCTTCCTTTCAAAAAATCCATTTTGTTGTGGTGTTCATGGGGATGAGAACTTCTTCTTGATTCCATGTCTTTCACAAAAGGATTTGAACTCATTTAATGTGAACCCACCACCTCTGTCTAACCTCACACACTTCACCTTTAATCCTGTCTAAGTCTCATTCAGATTCTTGAAGATCTTGAGCTTGTCAAGTGCTTCATATTTTTCTTTTAAGAAAGTAACCCAAACCATTCTAGAATAGTAATCAATTAATAATATAAAATATATATCACCTTTCATTCTTCTTATCTTGGTCGGTCCACATAAATCAGTACATACTAGATCAAGAAATCTATTAGAGTTTTTAACTTTAGATCTGAAAGTAGTTCTTGTTTGCTTACTTAGTTGGCACTCCTTGCATGTGACATTGATAGGATTATTCACTTCAGGAAAATCTCTAACATAATTCTTGGAATTAAATGTCATTATATTGTTAAAATTCACATGACATGACCTTTTATGCCACAACCAACAATCATCAATTTGGGAAATCAAACAAGTCTTCTGACCACTATTAAAATGAAATACATTACCTTTTATTTTTGAACCAGTAGAAATATCTATTACAAAATCATTCACAATCTTTCAACTTTCATCCTTGAAATTCAATCCATAACCTTTTTCCATTATTTTTCCAATGATGAAAAGGTTGTGCTTCAAGCATTCTACATACAACACATCTTCTAGTAGTCTTACCATCTAAAGAGATACATCCTCTTCCTCTAATCATGCCACCGGTATTATCTCCCCATATTACCATCTCACCATCATACATTTTAAGGCTTAATAATTTTTCATTTTCGCCAGTCATATGGTGAGAGAAACCAATATCAATAATCCATTCATCCTTTTTTGATAACTTGAGCAACTAATACCTTTTCCTCAACAATGCACCTAGAAGAATTGTTAGACATAGGATCTAGTGATTTGGATTCATAATATTTGATAGAAAAACATATTGATTCATCTCCACTCTTATCATTATTAGACCCATCATTAGTGATTCCTTCATCATCAACAAGATAATAAATATTTTCCTCATTTTTAGACTATTCAGACTTGTCATGTGAAATATCTCAGATATCTAGAGGTATAATGTCCTACCTTTAAAAAAAATTTTTTTTATAGGATATTATTCCTTTGTACTTACCAAATCCTTTTGATAGTCTCCTTGACACCAATACATGCTTCTAATTATTGAATCTCTCTCTCTTCTTCTTCAAGTTATCTTATATCCTTTTTATATTTTGATACTCTTCTTGTAGATCCTTCACTTTGATTTGATATATGCATGTCTCTTCCTGATATTGTAGTCTTGAAAGTAGATTCAATATTGGGTAAAGAATCACCAAACTCACTCATTTTAAAATAAGATAACTTACCAACCAATGTGTCTCTTGTCACAACATAAACAATTTTGATTTTCTCAATAGCAACAAATTTTCTCTTATTTTAGGAGGAAAAGATCTTAGCAAATAATATTTCCTTCATCCAATACACCATGAAAACATTTGATGCTAAAAACTAATTAATTTATCTTCAACATGTAAGAGTTGATGTTCTCATCCTTAGATATTATCAAAGATTCATACCTTCCTTTCAATCTTTGTAATTTGGCTTTCTTCACACACATCACATTCATGTAGGGTTTCTATCTTTGTCCAAATCTCATGTGCGGTCTCCAACTCCATCACATTTGTATCCTCTTTATCACATAGGGCACTTAACCTAGATAACTTTCCTTTGATATTGTACTCAAAGTACTTCTTCTCATCTATTGTAGCCATAGATAGATTTGCAGGAGGATTTTAGGAGTTATTTGTGATTGTCTAATAATCCTCTCCAATGCATCTTAAATGAGTGATCATTCATCCTTTCCATATAGGATAATTTGTTCCTTCAAACCTAGAATCATCCTTGTAAACTTCCATATTAGATATCCCTCAAGTTGTTAGGCTTCCTTCAAGATACCAAAGCTCTAATACCAATTGTTGATAATATGACAGAGAAAAACTAAGAGGGGGGAGGGTGGGTGAATTAGTTGTTCTAAAACTTCAATATTCAAACCCTTAGTCCTTAAAAATACTTAAACTTGAATATCCTAATTCTAATCTGATTTAATGAAACATGAAACATGCATGCATTCACAAATTAGAATCACATCCACACAATTTGACACAATATTTTTATTTGTGGAAATCCTATTAGGGGAAAACCATGGTGGGGCTAATCACCCAAAATAAGTAAATACCTTGTTATAAGTATAAACCTATTACAATATATTGGGAATGTACATGCATTCAGGATCACTGTCTAGAGCTCACTGCTCAAATGAAAAGCCTCGGGCTACAATCCCAAGGAAGGATCATTTCCTTACAATTCAATCACTACAATTATCTAAAGTATTTGTGAACTGGATAAAAAAATCTACCTTATGAAAAAGTTAGTTACAACATCTACTTGGTATTCCTTCAATGATAATCTTGGATAATGGTACACCTTTAAAAAATATAGAAGTCATGAAGTTCTTGGAGAAATATTGAATTCACCAATGCTTTTCCACTCCTTATAATCCTCAATCTAATGGTCAAGCGGAAGCATATAACAAGGTGATTGAGAAAATTATTAAGAATACTATTAATAAGCATTCTAAGAATTGGCATACATAGTTAACTTACACTTTATGGGCTTATAGGACTAGTTTTCACACTATGACTGGTACATCTCCCTATATCTAGTTTACGATGTTGATGCTATCATGCCCTTAGAGTTAGAGATCCCTTCCCTCAGAGTTTCCTTTAATGGAATCATTGATAGTGATAATTTTAGGGAACAACGTTTGCAAGAGCTTGAAATGTTAGATGAACATAGAATAAATTATCTCAAACACATACAAGCTTATCACAAGTCTCTTTAGATGCAATACAACAATAAAGTGATTGAACATTCATTTTCAGTTGGTGATCTTATTCTTTATGAGAATCAAAGAAATTTTAATTCCCTACCCAGTGAAAAAGGAAAGTTTAGTCCTAATTGGCTTGGTCCTTATGTTATTATAGAAGTCTACTTCTCAGGTGCATATAGAATAGTAGACATGGATGGTGTACTGTTCAAGGAACCTATTAATATTATGCATCTATGATGTTACTATGCTTAGTTTTTTTCTTCCTTTATGTACTAATTTTTTCCTTCTAAAGCATTGTTTGTGTTTTACAAGTTATGAGATATTTTAATTACATTGGTTAAAATGTTACAAGGAAAATCTTAGTACATTCTTTTCCTTCCTATATGTTTGTCATTGTTATTTTTGTGCAAATTGATTAATATAAATCAACTGTAGAAATAAAAAATAGATAATAAGCATAAATTATCTCATATATATATCTCATAAGTTTTGGTACATAAGAGGCATTATACAAAATATGCCCTGTATATCAAATCTCTCTCTTTCTCTCTCTCAGTGCTTCATAGGATGGTGGCTCCTAGATCTCTCTGATCTATGGTGTGAGGATGATGGTCTATGAGATACTTAGTGCATGAATGACTCCTCAATGAGCTCCTCTCATATAGGCTATCTCGTAGAACTTGTAGCTCTGTCTCCTACTCCGCTAGCCATCTGTCTTTCTCTGCTAGGCATCTCTCTAGTCACTTTTTGTTCTCTCTCCTTAGTCTCAACTCCAAGGCTATAGATGCAAAGATATCCTCCCACCTTCCTAGATCTTTTTGTCCTCTATACTAGTGTTGATGAGTGGATGGTATCCTAGAAGCTATGATTAGGTCCTTAAGGACCTCACTCACAAAGATCCTCCACTCCCAAATGCTCATTGTAGGATGAAGTTTCTTAATTAGTTCTTTATCATTCATATTTCCAGATCTTAATCTTAAAATAAAAAAGATGCTAACATACCTGGATCTCCCTTTTGGTAGTTGGGACCTCTCCACTATGAAGATTATGGGGGAATGGAGTGGATTCTCTCTCCATGCTCTTGATATCTTGATCTAGGAGGTGGTGTCTGAGTATATGGCCATGGTGGTTGTGATAAGATGAGAGTAGCTTTCAGAGTGAGTACAAGATCCTCCTCCGCAACATCACCCATCAGGGGCATATCCTTTGGTCTCTTTTCCTCTACAAGATCCTCCTATGGTGGATCCCCCTCTTCATCTTTGATCTCCTCATCCTCCTCATCTCCCCATCTAGTCCTCACTATACTCTATAAAAGGGGCCATGATCACATTTGGGGTAGTTTGGTGGGAAGATGGCTCTCACTCTCTCAATGCTCATGCATCAATGATAGTCTCATGTCACACCTGATTCCTCTACCATAGAAGAGACCCTAATGTCATCTAAATCCTTTGTGTCTCTCATCATGATATCATCTACTATCAATTGTGGTATGGCTCTAGGTCATTAAATATACCTCATCACATTTGCGTACCAAGGTATGACTCTCTAACAATCTTGATAAAGGCTAAACTTACACAACTTTCAATCATAGTAGTAGGGAATCATAATGTAGTTTTGGTGCCCCTCTAAGAATCTCCTCCTCTAGATGTATCTCATCTGATAACTTATGTCAAGCCAATCTTCCATGAGGTGGTATGGTATCCAGACTATCTATGTGGAAATGATCCATTCAAGAGTCACTCTCCAATAGAGTGTATCTCCAAACTATCATATCTCCCCTAGTGGATATGTGAATTCTCTCGGTGTACCTATATATATCATCAATGGGTATCCTATCATCCACACCTATAAGAGTGTTCATACTGATAGGCTATCTCTTCATAATCAAAGGATACTAATGAAATTTTAATATAGATGAGACAACATGCTCCTCCCCCATGCATATATTTCTCTATCACTCTCCATATGGAGTACTATATTTGTGTATGAAAAAATGAACACTTTACCCTTGGCATTTGGGGACACCACACAAGATATAACACAGAGCATGATACATCAGAATAATGGTGCCCAAACCAATAGTATCTATGGAGACATATATGATATGCTTGGGACCTCACCTATGGGGGACAACCTAGGAAAAACTCTACATCTCTTTGAATCTCATCAACTCCTCTGTCTAGCTCTGGTCTCACTGTCAAGACATGAACGCAAAGTTGTAGTATGTGGTAGACATCTTCTAATGTAACTATCATCTCTCTATTGGGAAGATGGAATGTATAAGTATCCTTGTACCATATCTCCATGAGAGATAGTAAAACATCCCTCAACAAATGGACATCATCTAGCTCTATCTCATGAGCTCTCTCTCAAATATGGCACATCAACCTTGACATGGGATTCTCTATCATCGATGGAAGATCTTGCAATAATAACACAAGAACATGCATCAACAATCAAATCTGAAACTAGTGAAAAGGTTTTCCTGCCTAGACTAGGATGACTTCCTTGATCTAGGATGGCTTTCTAGGGATAGGATGACCTAGGTCCCTGGTGGAAGTCACCTTCCTAGTGCGAGGTCACTTGGTGATGAAAATAAAGAAATAATAAGTACTATAAGATGAAAAACATGCACCTAATAGAACATTAAAAAAAGTGAAAAGCATGCAAAATGAGAGAAATGGCATGATATCAAAGAATACCTTAGATAAGGTCTCACTGAAAACCATCGCTTGTCTTAGAACCTGCATGCATATCGGAAGAAGCTCTCCCTTCTTCAAAATATTATCTCCTCCTCCTCTCCTCCAAAATGAAAAGGTAATAAATGAACAAGTTAAGTGCTCTATTTTTTGAAGTAAAATTATGGTTTCTTTTAATGCATTTAGAATAGATATTCACTGTTTTAATGATAACTTGAGCTAGGTAACTCTGATTTTGATACAATAATAGGTGTTGGAATTGTGATTCATTAACCTTTATGTCAAAATGCATTTAGGAAAGTTTAGGGAACTTTATAAATGGTTTTAGAAATTTTTTTCATCACTATGCACATCTACTTTTTCATGGTAGACATATCACCCTGTTTCACCTTTTCAGAATTAGAAGGCCGAAACAAGGGCGCATATGGGTATCCATGAACTTTGAAAAGTCATCACTTAGTAAGTCTTAGGTGGTTTTGATTATCATTGACACATGTTCTATAGGTTGTCATTACTGATGATTTCTTGTAGGTTCTATGCGTTGTTGACTTGGCTATATCCTTTTTCTTTACTTAAAGTTTTCTTACTTTAGCTTACATGTTCACGTAGTGTCATATACCACTAAAGTGGGGGATAAATTTATCATCCTAATTTGGAAACACTTCAATTTAGCGATGTTTTAGGACCTATTTACTATGATTTCATAGTACACTTGCATTTAGGATGTATTTGCGTGTGTTATTTTCTCTTCCTAGGTGAGATTAGGGAAGGATGTAACAAATCCACCCTTATTTCCATCTTCTTTTGTAAAAATCTTGATGTAGGACCTGACTAAGAGGTGTCATCCTTTTCTATCTTTTCTTTCTAGGCTCCTTTTTGTCCTTAAGTTGGACCTTTCTTGCTCATCTCAGTCTTTTACCCCAAACCAAATGTTGTTTAGGGATCTCAGAGAAATTTTGAAAGATTCTAGCCTCAGGTCTAGGCTGACCTCCCTAGTCTAGGCTAATTTCCTAGGGCTAGGCTGACCTAGGAGGTCTAGGCTGGCTTTCATGGTCTATGAAAAATTTCAGCCCTAACCTTAGGTCTAGGTTGTATTTCAGACCTGACCTTAGGACTAGGTCAAATTTTGGCCCTGACTTTTCTTCTTTGGGTCTCCCCTTTCAAGATTCTGGGCTTAGTTAAAGAACCAAGGAACTCCCACCTCATGTAGTCAACTTTTATGGGGTTTAATCTTGAAATCACTATAAAAATAGACTTAATTGCTTCATTTGGTATCCACGAATCATATGTGAACTTCATGTGGACATCCGAATTTGACATAGTGCAATTGCAAGGTGGAAACAAGAAATCTTGGAAACATCCATTGAAGCAAGAGAGTTCTTCACTTTGCATTCTTGTTCCCAAATCAAGAATTCAACAACATTGATCAAGCTTACAAGATATCAACATGGGGTAGAAAATACAAATTGTGAAGGTATCTTGGAGTACTTTAGCCTTGGGGGCTTGGTATGATTTTCATGTTGTGTTCAAATCTATGCACTGTTGCTTCATATTTACATACACATTTACATTTACATTATATGGTTTCATTCTCAAGGATTCTAGATCTTAGCATTTTACATACATTTCTCTATATACGAGCACTACACATACACAATACTCTTTCTTAACAGTTATTCATAGAGGTGGGAATCACCAAAATGGGGGGTTGACTAAGGAAAACCCCTATATAGCCACCCAAACATAGAATTTTCCAATTTTGTAGGTTTCAAAGTTATTTGTGATTGTCTAATAATCAACTCCAATGCATCTTAAATGAGTGATCATTCATCCTTTCTATATGAGCTAATTTGTTCCTTTAAACCTATAACCATCCTTGTTGTAAGATTCCATATCAGATCTCCCTCAAGATGTTAGGATTCCTTTAATATACCAAAGCTCTAATAAAAATTGTTGATAATATGGAAGAGAAAAACTAAGAGGGGGAGGGGGTGGGTGAATTAGTTGTTCTAAAACTTCAATCTTCAAACCCTCAGTCCTTAAAAATCCTTAAAATTGAATACCCTAATTCTAATATGATGAAATGAAATATGAAAATTTCATGCATTCACAAATTAGAATCACATCCACATAATCTAACACAAGATTTTTTTATTGTGGAAACCTTGTTAGGGAAAAAACCATGGTGAGGTTGATTACCCATAATAATTAAATACCTTGTTATAAGTATAAACCTATTACAATATATTGGGAATGCACATGCATTTAGGATCACTTCCTTGAGCTCACTGTTCAAATGAAAAGCCTCAGGCTACAACCCTGAGGAATGCTCATTTCCTTACAATTTGGTCACTACAATTATCTAAAGTATTTATGAATTGGATAACAACATCTACCTTATGTAAAAGTTAGTTCCATTGAACTACAAAAAGGATCTCTAATCTAAATCTCTCTAAATCCTGAAGATGAGAAAACTATCCTTCAAGATATCTCACCCACATCTATGTAAGAAATCTCTAGTGTGCACAACAAATCTTCCACTTCTGCACCTATTGATTTGGCCCTAATCCATCACCTTATATCAAGAACTAGGTTGATTAAACCTAATTCACCATCTCTTCAAATAATCATGCTAAATATATTATTTCAAATCCATCTCTGATTGTAAATCATATCCACAACCCATAAAAACCACCTCACTATCATAGATCTCTTAGATTTCATAGTTTACCACTTGAACAATACGATTTACCAACCTAGTCAACCAAGAACATAAATTATAATAAAAATATTATTATTGACCAAAAATACCACCAATATGATCCTTTTGATCTAGGTGTATCACCAAATCATCAAACACATACTTCAAGAACATCCTATTAGAATCATGATAAACACTCAAATACTCAAATCCACCATAACCATTGGATTTTCCAGCCCTATTTAAACTAAACCTCAAGAAAATTGTCAACAAGGCTCTGAGATGATAAAAATATGGCATGTGAACCTATGAAGTACTAAAAATTTGAATTAAAGACACTTGAGTATGTTCCAAACACATTCCTAAGTGCGCTCAAGAGATTCCAACCATATTATGCACATGAAACCTTTTTCTATCTTTTTTTCAACACTGACTATCACCTTGTCTATGATTCACCAACTGTAACGTTGAATAATACTCAAATACTTATGATATCCTCTGAGGCTTGGAGTGAACTAAGTATTGGCCTTCTTCAACCATATCCCATGCATGCAAATTCATACCTACAATAAATGATCCTTACTAGACCTCTAAACATCTTGTTCCATTGGCTAACTTGCCATAGTTAGGTTAGCAACAAACAAATATCTCTTCTAATCAATTCATCTGATTCCTCTAATATGTTGACATAAATGACAACACATCCAACATGCCAATGTTCCAAAAGTTGAAAGATAAAAACTACAAAGTGTTTATAGGATATAGGAGGTGGAACTGAAGCATAAATATGAGGTGTGGAAGGTGTAGGAAGAAGTCTAGGTCTAGGGCAAGAAGATTGAACTATATGAGGAATTTCTAAGCTCCAAAATATTTCTAATCTTGAATTTTTTATAAGAAAAGAAATAGCTATATTTACAAGGTTGGACTGGTTGAGGCATGGAAGACCAACTAAAATCAAGGTCAAAGTTCCCTTGAGTAGCCAAAGAATAATAAATACTATGGTTAATTGTCATAATTTGTCTATCATGGGGAAAGTATAAACACTTATGGGTAATAGAGACTATAGATTTCATGGAAGTGGTCCAAGGAAGATGAAGTCTAACTTGAAGCTGATCAAAAGTTGGGATGAAAACAAAGGTGGCATCTAAGGTTTTCTTACCAACTTCTACAAGAAGAGTAATATAACCATGAGTAGGATAAGTGAAACCATTTAATTTTTTGATCATCACATTATATTTTTCATAGAAATATCACCAGAGATGTCTAGTGTAAAGATGTTCTTTAGTTATAACATTCACCTTGAAAGTAGGATCTGTAAGGACTTCACGAGAAGGGAGACCACTAATCTTCACAAGTATGTAAAGAGGACTATCATGTGCCCTAATAGTCTCAATAGGATCAAAGTTAATGAAAATATGAAGTTTAGTTTTGGGTTTAGGTTTAGGTCCATATTGATCAATAAGTTTGAAAATATTGTTGGCTTGCATACTCTCAATGTCATAGGTAATAACTATAGGGGATTCAACAACATGGTTAGATGAAGAAGAAATAAAATGAATAGACTCAATGACATTGGTTAAATGAGGAGGTAAAGGAATGGTGTAAATTTGTAAGTTTTGGTTGGGAAGGTAAACATATTTATTTCCTTGATCATTAAAACCCTCAATAGATATAGCATTAGAATCAATGATTTCTTGAAAGATAGTTTTCAAATGGAAACACTTTTCAATATCATGACTAGGTTGATGATGCTATTGGAAAAAATATTTGGGATCAAATTTATTGTTTATTTTTTTGGAAGGATCAATTGGCTTAATGAGAGGAAGTGCTAAGACATTAGCATTAATCAACTTCAACATCACATTATGCAAAGATTAAAAAAGAGGTGTAAAATTACAAGAAGATTAAAATAAGATGAAAAAGAAGACACACCTTTGGATGTTGCTACCACTTGTGCATCAACATTTTTTGATGAATTGTTCATCTTGATGAAGCCTTTTGGTTTTTAAAACTTATGAAAAGACTGAGATGCAACATCACTCTTATTAACTGGAGCCATTTCAGGAGTGATCTCAAGTTGAATCATTGGAAGCTAATAATTATGAAGCATTGCACACAATTGAGTAATTGAAGAGAATTCATAAAGAAATATCTTATCCCCAATCTCTTTTTGTAATATCAACATTAGGCACAAGATAAGAAATATGAGAATGAAAATGATTAAATCTATCAATAAAATCAACCACTTTTTCTTCAACACCTTGTTTACAATGGATTAAATTGGCCAAAGATATCTTAGGACCAATATTGTTTTAATTTTTTTGAACGAAATAATTAGATTTTTTTTAAAAGGAATCAATGGAATAAGGAGGTAAATAAAAATACTATTGCAAGGTATTATCTTGAAAGGTTCTAGTAAATAACTTATCCATGAAACTATGATCATGAAAAAAGTCACTACACAATGTTTGAAATGTCTTAACATGGGTCAAGGGATCACCTTTACCATTCTAAGTATCTAAATGAGGTTTTTTCATGTATTGAGGGATAATGACACAAATTATATCCAAGGAAAAAGGGATATCGATGTCACATGTAGGAATGTTGACCTTAGATTGATTCATAGAAGAAATTTGTTATTGTAAGCATGAAATGATTTGATAAAGGCTATTGATAATGGAGTCAATAGAGAGATTGGTATGAGATATATGTAAAATTATGGGACCATTATGGTAAATGGAAGGAAAAATAGAAAAGGAAAATGGAACATTGTTGTTAGTGGGCAAGGATGAAGGTTTTGAAACACATGGAACACTTGAAGTAGGAGGAACAATAGGATTAGGAATTATTCCAAGACTAAAATGAATAATATTGGTGTTTGAAATAGATTTGGTTATGACAAGTGGAGCATACGTAGAGACATTAGGTAAATAGGTATGAATGGAAAGGGATGTCTCAACACTAACAAGAGGTTGAGTGTAACCTAGATCTTGAGCACAATTCTTAAGAGGCTTAACATTTCTATAAAAAAGATGGGAAATATTTCTTAAGAAGTTAATACTATTTTCATCATTATGAATCAACTTCCTTAAACCTTCAACTAAGGAAATGACTTTAGTATTAGAATTATCTTGAGTTAACCATTGTTAAAATTTTGCAAAGTCATGGGAAAGTTTTGCACTTGTGTATGAGGAAATATTAAAGACTAATCTTCATCATGAGAAGAATGGGAAGAAGGGTTCTCAACCATACTAGGAATGTCATTAATATTCATGTTTGTCTCATCATGATTCCTAGGAAATAAAGGGGACTTAGGATCAAAGGAACCCATAATTATACAACTACTCCTAAAGGGAATACTATAGGTAGGACTCAAAGTTATAACACTCATGAACAAGAAAACAAAGAAAATATAGATCCATTTTTTATAAATATTTAATATAAAAGAGACATGCAAACATTCATTAAACTTAGGAAATGTTAACTGAATTTTACATAAAATAAATTGAATAGCAAAACTAATTATGAAATGGTGACTAACACCAAAGTCAAAATAGAAATGTCATGTGTCATGTGTCATGTTCACCAAAATGTAATTTAAGGAAAGGTAGGTGGGGGTATCTACTTGGTATGCAAGAGATTTGTCCACCCCTTTTTGAATGCATAATTAGAAGGAAGATGACCCAATAGGCTCAAGTAGGACTTAAGCACTAAGTGAGTGTAATGTTCCTTCAATGTTATGATTAAGAATGAAAAATATTTGTGGAAATGATCTAGTGATGCAAGATAAATGATTAAAATAAGCTAAATTAGACAGTTTCAGGAAAATATAGATTGATAGATATAGACATGAACCTATAATTACTAGAAATGGAAATATAAAAATTGTACTAACTTGATATTTGAATTTGAAGCTATTCTGGGTGGAAAAAAAATACCTTGGACATTCTATTCCAGGGAACCAAATTCTCGAGGCATTTTGTTCCCTAGGAATATGCCCAAAATTGACTAATAGTCTTGTAGGTCTTGACCTTCTGTATTTGTTTCAACAGCTACACTACCTGTAACTACACAAAAAAATAGAGAAAAGGTTTTGGAAATGAGGTTTCCTTGTTCAAAACCCCATTTAGGAATGAACCTTGAAAGTAAAATAAGATTGGATAAAGGAAAGTAAATATGATGGTAAATATTAGATCTACCTTGCCAATGCCTTCATAAACAAATATTGAGATCCCACATATTCATGAATATTCTTGGATGTCACTTGAATTGAAGTTGTTGACCTTGAAATGTGTTATGGAATAAAGGATGCCTTCACAAATGCATGGATCTATGAATACTACTCCTAGATCTTCAATGTTGTTATGCTTGATTGAACACTTGAGAGGGAGGAAGAATGCATGATGATGTACAAATGATCTTCTTGATTTCTTGAGAAATCCTCTACATGGACATCATGGGAGAGAAGTTTTCTTTAATGGAGAAAATTTTGTTTAAATTTCCTTGGATGCTTGGAGAGAGATTAGATCTTGGATGCTTGCTGCAAATATTGAGTTTGATTGTTTGAATTCTTGAAATGATTGAGTGTAAAATCCTATCCTTGATTTTTGCTTTTTGATCTTACTTACCAAAATCAAGAGAGATAGGGTGTTTATATACCTCATTACACATCTCATGAATCCAAATTAAGCTAGGCTGATCATAAGATCTAATTTCCCATAGAAACATCGTAATGGGGCTCTAGTTCAAATTTGGGACTAGTACTTGGGGAACAAAATGCCTAGGACATTTTTTTCTTAGCAAAAAGAACCAAAATTTACATGCAAAGCCATGAAGATAGGGAAGATTCCACACCGAGAAGAAATAGGTAGCTAGATCAAGCATACTAGACATAAAATCTCAAAATCGCCAAAATGGGGCCTAAATGAGAATCCAATCACGGGTGATGACTTTTTAAGATGATACAAGATTCAACATTATTAGATTTGATATGAGATTATTATAATTTACTATTGTATGAATTCATAGACTTAGATTAAATTTTCCTTATTCTGATTACCATTGTAGTAATTCACAGATTTACATTAAATTTGAAAATGCATGGGCTTAAATGATTGTGTGGTATGATCTATCTCTTATTTATATTTTTTTCCTTCATGTACATATTATGTTTGTAAATGACTGACAAGACATAATTGTAAACTATTTTATATGTGTATCATCCTAAATTAGAAGCACTTCAATTTAGTGATGGTTTAGCACCTATTTAGTGTGATTACGTAGTACACTTGTAGTTAGGATAAATTTACATGTGTTCTTTTCTCTCTCCTAGGTGAGATTAGGGTAGGATCTAACAAATCTACCTTGATTTCCCTCTTATTTTGTACAAAGGTCGAGATAGGACCTAACTACGAGGTGTCCTCCTTTTCTATCTCTTCTTTATAGGGATTTTTCATCCTTAAATTGAAACCTTCCCACTCATCTTTGTCTTTTACCCCAAATCAAATATTTTTCTGGGCTCTTGGGGAAATTATAAGATATTTTGGCCTCAGGTTTAGGATGACCTCCCTAGTCTAGGCTGATTTCCCAGGGCTAGGTAGACCTTGGAGGTCTAGGACAACTTCCCTGGTCTAGGCCAAATTTTACCCTTCACCTTAGGTCTAGGTCAAATTTCCTCCCTAACCTCAGGATTAGGTCAAATTTTTGCCCTAACCTTTCTTCTTTCAGTCTGCCCTTTTGGGATCCTTGGCTCAGTTCAAGTACCAAGGTACTCTATCCTTGTGTAGTCAGATTTTGCGGGGTTTAATCTTGAAATCACTATAAAAACTTACTCAATTGATTCATTTGGTATCCATGAATCATATGTGAACTTTATGCGGACAAGCTCGTGTGGACATCCCAATTTGACATAGTGCAATTACAAAGTGGAAACAAGAGAGATTGGAAACATCCATTGAAGTGAGAGAGTTCTTCACTTTGCATTCTCCTTCCCAAATCAAGCATTCAATAACATTGACCAAGCTTACAAGACATCAACATGGGGTAGAAAATAAATATTGTGAAGGTGGCTTGGAGTACTTTAGCCTTGGGGGCTTGGTATGATTTCCATGTTGTGTTCAAATCTATGCATTGTTGCTTCATATTTACATACACATTTACATTTGCATGCTAGGGTTTCATTCTCAAGGATTATATCTTATCATTTTACATAAATTTCTCTATGTACGAGCACTACACATACACAATACTCTTTCTTAATGACTATTCATGGAGGTGGGAATCACCAAAATGGGGGGTTGACTAAGGAAAACCCCTATATAGCCACCCAAACACACACTTTTCCAAATTTGGAGGTTTCATAAGAGAAGATCCGGATACCCATTTGGTTGAAGATTATAGATCTGAAATCAAGTTTCTATTTGGACACAGTTTGGACTAGGCCAAATTTTGGTCCCATCCTGAGATATTATAGGTACAGGGTTGCAGAACATGCTATCTTAGAGTACAGGCTTTCAAATTCAATTTTTGGGCCTAGTCTAGGCTGAATTTCAGCCTAGTCCTGGGTCAAGACCGACCCCAAGTCGACATAGACCTGAAAAACCATCCTTGTCCTAGAGGGAAAATATTTATGGATAATTTGACATTCTCTTTTTCTATTTACACTCTAGATTTGATATATTTCGTTAGTCACTTCATTATTCTTGATTTCCTAGTTAAATCTTTTAGGCTAATAGAAGAAGTGAACCTTTTACTTAGCAATAGATTAGAACTAGATTTGGTATTATTGCCCCCTACATCCTCTTGGTGGCATCATTAATCTTATTTGGATCTGATTTGGGCTTTTTTTGAAAGGTCTCATTCCTTCTAAGGCCTTTCTAAGGTATATGTCCCCCGTGAAAAGGGTGTGGTAGATTTCACTTTCTATCTTCCCCATTGATTCCCTTTTCACCATATACTATATGTTACAAAAAAGATGATGATACTTAAAAATTTTGTGTTGCTGTAGCAATATACAATCAACTTTTCTTTAGTCAATGATTCCCTCTAAGAGCTACTAGGTACTATGTAATGTTGCATTCCATGTTTAAGACTCAATACCAGCCACCAAATATTGCTAGGAATGATGGTAAGTAAGTGTGGTGATCACTTTTTCTCTAGGGATGTAAAGAAATAGAGCCTATTGTTTTACTTTGATTAATTTCTACCAAACATGTGATTCTCAGCCACATAAGACTCCTTCACTAGTATTTTGGAGATATATCACTGATTTTGGAAATGGTTTGATGCCCTTAGAAATGGAATTTATTTCCAATATATATTATAGTTGGTGCCAATTGGGAAAGAGAAATGACTCTTTCATATGACAATATATTAAGAATTCATTACAATTAACATTTATACTATAGTATTAAAATAATACTAAATATTACTTGGTTTAAAATAATAAGTAAAATATTAGTAAAAGAGAATATTCAATTATGATATATATTATAATATTTAGTTTAATGTCACTATATATTACAAGATTAATAATTGTATATTATAATATATCACATTGTGAATAATTTAATGTCATTATATATTGCAAGATTAATATATTGTATATTACAATATATTACAACATGAATAATAATTGTATGTTAAATATTAATGATTATATATTACAATATTAATAAGTAGCATATTAATAATAAAGAATATTTTTTTTCTAAAATGTTATACAAGGAACTAAATATATGTTTTTAGATTTTAAACAATTTGCATTTGAGAAACTACACACACATATTCTATTATAGTTTGATTTTAGATAGATTATGCATGGTTCACGGTATTTTTCCTTAGGGCTACTCCTATTTTGCCTCCTAACTTGCCCAAACATTCAATGCCATACCCTAGTAGTATTGTCCCTTAAGTTCCTTAAGTGCACAAAATTGTCAAACTTTGATAGGTTATTTCTCAAAATATGTAGTAATTGTGAATAATGTGTCTAAACCTACATGGTCATGTGAGTCCCCTCTACAACAATGTATCTCATACTTTCAAGATTTAGAGTAGTTTTCTTAGGGAATTTTTTTTTCTATTGGTGCAATTGTTAGAGGTATTTGATGAAAAGATGTTGTAACATAGCCTAATTCTTGTTGAACTTGTCATAGGCATGAAATTTTAGTGCCAACATATCTGGTTAGGTAGGTTTATCCTAGGCATTGTCTTGTTTTTCCTCTGAACTTTCTCAAATGCTCAACACCACACCCTAGCGACATTGTCCCTTAAGTGCACCAAGTGAAAAAACTATCAAAATTTTATGGGTTGTTTCTCAAGATTCATGGAGCTTGAAAATAATCTATCTAAACCTACAAGGTCATGTGATACCTCTCTATAATAACTGATCTCATATTTTCAAGACTTACGGTGGTTTTCTTAGAGCAACAATTTGCTTGTTGACACAAAAATCATCAAAGACATTCAATGAAAAGTTACAAAAGAGTCTAATCATTGTTTTCTTTGTTGTAGTTACAAATATTTAGTGCCAATACATTCAATTAAGAATTTTCCCTCGGCATGGTCCTATTTTTCCTCCCAACTTTCTTGAATGCTTAGCACCATACCCTAGCGACGCTATCCCATAAATACCATAAGTTTAAATTTTTTTCAAACTTTGATGTGTTTTTTCTCAAAATTTGTGGCACTTTTGAATGATCTATTTGAACCTATAGGGTCATGTGAGGCCTCTCTACAATAACTTGTATCAAATTTTCAAGACTTGTAATGGTTTTCCTAGGGCAACAATTTTCTATTGAAGCAAAAACGATCAAAGGCATTCAATAAAAATTTGTAAGGGAGCCTAATTATCATTCTTCTTGTTGTGGGCACTAATCTTTATTTCCAACATGTCTTGTTAGTTATCTTTACCATAGGTAAAGTCCTATTTTGGCTCCCAACTAGCTTAAACAATCAACACCATACCCGAGCGATGTTGTCCCTTAAGTTCCTTGAGTGCAAAACCTTGTTGAGATTTGATGGGTTGTTTCTCAAAATTCATGACACTTGATAATGATCTCTATGATTATCTAGGGTCATGCAAGGCCCTTATACAATAATCTATCTCAAATTTTCAAGAATCAAAGTGGTTTTCCTAGGACAACAATTTTTCTATTGACATCAAAATCATGAGAGGCATTTAATGAAAGTTTCAAGGAAGCCTAATTATCATTTTATTTTTTGTGGGAAAAAAATGTCAGTGCCAACACATCTAGTTAGGTGGGTTTACCATAGGCATGGTCCTATTTTTCTTTCCAACTTTTATGAATACTCAATGCCATACCCTAGTGGCATTGTTCTTTGAGTAACCTAAGTGCAAAAAATTATCCTAATGAACCTCAAGCAATTTTTAGAACCCAAGACAACTATAATGAACATAGGACAAGCATAATGAACCTAGGATAGATTTAATGAACTTATGAAAATCTTGTTGAACAATATGGATAATTGAGAGGAAGGGGGGGGGGGGGTGAATCAATTATCATAAATAATCTTCTAAAATAGAATTAATCTGGAGAAAATTGAATCCAATTAGATAATATTTAAAGCATACATAAGAATGAAAGAACAGTAACACCATACACCATGAACAATAGAATTTACATGCAAACCCAAGATGGGAAAGCCCATAGAGAAGATAATTCTCATGAATATAAACATTGATTAAGGTTATTTTTACAAAAGGGCTCACTACCAAAATGCTTATTGTAGGTAAGGCTCATTGTTAGAGGGATAAAAGCCCTGATACATAAACAACTGATTACAAAATAGTCTTCTAGATAATTTAGTGAACTAATAATTTAGTGACTACATATGAATGAATTCGGTTTTGATTAAGAGCACAATATCAATTTTCTATAGTAAATCGAAATAGGAATCTTCTGCCAACCTTCAACAACTTCTACACTACTGAATACTTCTTCCTATCCTTTGCCTTCCACTTTCTTTTCTAATCTGTGTCACATTATTTCAAAACCCTTCACACACCATTTTCTTTTCACACACTATGCTACACACATCCACACTCTCACATATCCAAAAATATGTTCTATACATATATACCCATAGAACCATACAAATACGTTATCCTAGAAAAACATGTTGTCTTGAATAACAACCTTTAAATATTCAATAAAGCTCATCCCACTAGCACCAGACCTAAAAGATAAGTCACACATAAAGATATCCATACCACATTACCATGGGTCCCATAAATAGGTCATACATAAGATAAGTGCATTACATGCCAAAATTATCAATAGCTAAATAAATTTGAAATAAATGAGATATATTCTAGAGATGATGGAAATTCCACAACCAAGACCAACTCTTGATCTCCATCAAATTCATCCCCAACTGAAAAATAACACCTAATAGCGTATGTTCAAAACTGAATAGAAGTGATATACCAAAAATTTCTATCATTTTACATAAATGTCCAAATAGAAAAGATACCCAAATGAGCACTAAAAACAATAGCCAGTAACAAACATGTACTCTGTATTAAATTTTGTATTAGCTACCATCCACAAATGTCAAAATTGATATATTGCCATTATCGAAACAAGGATAACATCCACATAATTTATTAGCATAATCCACTATATAGGATAGATCAATACTGTACATCATCCAGAGCACAACCATCCAAATCATAGGTTTTGACATCAATGAAAACCATAACAAAAAAATTTCAACAATCTCCCCCTTTGGCATTGATGGAAAAACAAATAGAAAAACTCCAAAAACTTCAAACAACCAAAACTTCCAAAAACTCCCCCTTACTAAAGCAATTTCTCTTTCAGTTTTGTCTTCATTTTCTCCCCCTTTTTTCCATCAAAGGAAAAGGGCCAAATAATGTTTCAAGAAACCAAGTAAAAATAATAGCCTTCACAAGAAAATTTTCTTGTACCTTTCTTTTATAATTGGAAGAATCCTCTTCCAAGCCTCCACAATAGAACTCATTAGAACACACATACTATCCTGTAACACCAATAAATAAAATGAAGAAGACCATTTTGGAGATGGGAACTATCGTTCATAATCCTCTACATCAAAAATAATTTCCAAAATATGTTCTAACTAGACCTTAAAACAACAAAAATAGAAAAACTCCAAAAATTCCCCCTTACTAAATAAATTCCTCTTTCAAGTTTGTCTTCATTTTCTCCCCCTTTTTTCCATCAAAGGAAAAGGGCCAAATAATATTATTTAGGAAATCAAGTAAAAATAATAGTCTTCACAATAAAAATTTTCTTGTACCTTTCTTTTATAATTGGAAGAATCCTCTTCCAAGCCTTCACAACAAAACTCATCAGAACACACATACTATCCTATAACACCACTAAATCAAATGAAGAAGACTATTTTGGAGATGGGCACCACTGTTCATAATATTTTACATAAAAAATAATTCCTCAAATATATTCTAATTGGACCTCAACAATCTCTTTTACCAACCAGAAAGTTCTAACCATATCTTCCCTATATCTCTAGACATACACTAATCCAGATTGCAACACACCACCTCTTATTATCTATTTTCTTTCCTTATCTTAAGAAACCAAAACTCTTACCAATATTATTTAGCTCAAACTCAATATTTTTAATCTCTTCAAAAGTTACCAAAAACAACACACCACCAAAGACAATACCTTTAGATATTAGAAACTTATTTAATACATTCTCTTGTTTCACCAATATGTTTGGATGACATTTTTTTTGCATTAGCACATTTATTCTCAATCACAAATTTAAAATTGTGTCCTTCAAAACCTTCATGCAACAACCTTTCCTCAACAACTTTTACTAGATCATCTGGTAACACATTAGAAATGACAAAAACATCAATACCCATTCTGAGAAAATAATCAACTAAAGAACTTTCAATTCTAAGCCTATTGACTGGAGACAAGACATACCACATTTCACCAATCCTTTCCAAATCATCATCCTCTAATATAGACTAAACTACATCTAAATCAACATATTCAGATCTAGATGGATCTACACATCTTCCTTTTCCTTCTCCTCTTCTAATATAGTAATTATTTCTTTTACCCTCAAGAAATTCCTTCTTTTAGGTTCTAGATGGGAACCACCAATAAAAATATCCAAACTCCAACTTGTTGGATGAGAAACCCTCCTCAACATGACTCAAAATGCTAGACAATGTCACACTAGAGCACATATCCCTCTACAAGAATGAGAAATAAACTTTACACGCATTCTCTTTATCTTCCATATACTCCAAATACTATAAAATTACTTCTGATCATAGTGTGAAGCAGGCTGAGTGGAAGTGGATGGTGTAGTTGGTGGAGTGTCAGTAGATTGAACAATAACTATTGCTCTTCTAGTGGTAGAATTGCAATCCTCACCCTTAAGTTTGAGGGTGTATACATGGTTATCCAATTCTTGTATGCGACCACAAAGGGAATCAAATCCACAATAGTCATTTTCTTCAATACTTCCACATGTAGAGTCAAAACCCTAGATGTTGTTGGTAGAATAATCATATAGCACCATTTTGGATGAGGAGACACATTTTCTCTTGTCAGTAATGAATTCAGAAAGTAAAATACTAAGAACATGACCAGAGACCCAAACCAGAAGGGATAAACCTCTACTAATGACATCCTAACATTCTCAAATAAACTCTCCAATAATAGACTATATGACTCAAATTGTACACTTTCCTTCACTATTGTGCCAAATATATAGGAATAATAGATGCAAAACCTTCACAATTTCGGAAATAGATTTTATAGGTAATAATATATGCAACATACCTTACTGAAAGATCAATAAGGGTATTTATTATTAAATCACATGGGTCTTTTTTGATCCCAATAAGTCCCTCAACTTCTTTATATTTTACCATTTTCTTCCCTAGAAGGTCACCTATGTTGCACAAACCAAAAGTTTCTTTAATTTCTTCCTTCGTGACCGAATAGGGTTTGTCCAATATGATACTTCCATCCTTGAACTGAATTGAGAAGAACAATATACTCTTTGTTAGAAAACTAGGGGAATTCTCCCCATTTATCCATACCCAACATTTGTATGCGTTGCAACTCATTAGCTTTTAACCCTAATTTCATTTTTTCTTATCTTTTGATGATCAAATTCTTCCAATTCTACCATCTTCAGCCTCTATAGAATAATTTTATTGGATTAACTAACAATAAATTTGGATTCCATCATTGTGCTTGAACTAGATTCTATAAACCCTTTGGTTCTCTATAGCTTCTTCATTTTATTCTTTGCAAATAGTGAGAAATGATTTGAAATTTTACCTTTTTATCCTTAATTACTCATAATTACTTTTTCCACTAAAAAGAGATATCAATGACACTAGCAATCATACATCACCTTTCAATCAACCAAATGATAAGTGCCTTTGAGAATTTGGTTGCCTGACTGAAGGTATTTTTGTAGGTATTCAGGAGTTTTGGACCTTTCTTGTTTCTTTAGACTTTGCTTCAGTTTCAACTTCCTTGTCTTTACCCTTGATTTTATAATTTGAACTCTCACCAGATAAACCTAGTCCTTCCTTGTGACTTTTTTTTAGGGACAAAATTTGATCCAAAATAATAGTACTCTCACATACACTTTCTTCTAGTCTTAGCTTCCTTAACTCTTGATCCAACTTATCATTTTCATCTATTTTATGCTTGATAGTATATTTGTAATTTTCTCCAATCTTCTTCCATTCTTCCATTTTCTGCTTGATGTTATCCTTAAGAAATTCTTCAATCTTCTTGTATTCATCCAATCATAGTTTTAGATTCACAACTTTCTCCTTCGATTCCTTCAACTCTCGATTGATCTCTTTGTCTATTTCTTTGAATTTTTGGATTTTCTTGCTTATCTTGGAGATACAAGAATTAGCTTCCTTGATGTTGTCTTTCAATTCTTCATTTTTAGATTATGTGCATTTCATATATATAATCCAACATTTTCTTCATTCCTTCATCGAAGTAATAATCTCCTTCCATCTTTTCAAACTTCCAAGGTCACCCTCAAGCGGTTAAGCTCTATTTGCAAGGAACCATGCTCTGATAGCAATTGTTGAAAAATCCAGATAACTGGGACTGGGAGGGCGGGTGAATTAGTTATCATAAAACAATTTCCTCAAACTTATTCAATCCAAAGAAAACTTAATTTAATCAAATAACTAAAATAGATATATGCATGAAAGAACATAAACACCATAGACCATGAACACATTTTTTTTTGTGGAAACCCAAGATAGGAAAACCACAAAGAATATAATTATCATTAATATAAATACCGCTTAAGGTAATTTTTACCAAAGGGCTCACTGCCAAAATGCTAACTCCAAGTAAGACTTACTGCCAATGGGCTAACTATCCTGATATATAAATAACTAATTAAAAAAAGTATTTTAGACAAAAGTGAACTGATAATGTTGTATCTACATAAGCATGAATCTAGTTTCAATTAAGAGAACAATGTCAACTGTCTTCAATAGATCTAGTTAGGAATCTTCTACCAACCTTCAACAACTTCTACACTACTGAATACTTCTTCCAATAACTTGCCTTCCAATTTATTTTCTAATCCTTGTTTCATTACTTCAAAACCCATCACACAACCTTTTCTATTCACACACTTCACTACACACATCCAAAATCTCAAGGATCCAAAAAGATGTTCTATACATATATATGTGTAGAACCATACAAATAAGTCAACCTAGAAATACATGTCATCTTTAATAACAACCTTGAAATATTCAATAAATCTCAACGCATTGGCACAAGAACCTAAAATATAGGTCACACACCATACCACATTACTAGGAGACCCATACATAGGTCATACATAAGATAAGAATGTTACATAGCACAATTGTCGATGGATAAATAGCATTGAAATGCATGAGATATATTCCAGAGATGATGAGAATGCCACAACCAAGACCAAGTCTTGATCTCAATAAAATTGATCACTAATTGAAGGATATGTCCAAAAATGAATAGAAGCGACATACCAAAAAATTATATCATACTGCATGAATGTATGGATAGAAAATATACTTAGAATGAGCATTGAGCACAATAGCCAATGAAAAACATATAATCTTTATTATTCTATAAAAACTATCCTCCATAGATGTGAAAAAGGATATACCACCATTACCAAAACAAGGATAACATCCACACAATTCATCAACAACATATCAGACAAATCCATATGTCTTGCTCACATTTGGAACTCTAATGAAACTAATGTTGACATGGGAAAAAATGGGGCAATGAGAGTACTGGCCAAAAAGAGGAGTAGGAGTGTTTCATACATCATACCTAAGTGTTGAAAATAGATTACCATTCTATGATGTGTTAATTATTCTACGAAAAGAATTCCAAGCTTCTACATGTTTAAGGGCTAGAGGCCATTAAATAATTACATCATGAAATACAAACTGGGTGCTTGCATGGTAGCCCAACCACATGCATGGATGAGTAAGGAAATCTTCCTCAATTGGTTATACCCCTTCATGTGATCTATTTTAGGAGGTGTTTTACCCACAAATATAAACCTTCTCATTTTTTATAGCCATGACAACCATGTTGCAGTCACAACCATCCAGGAGGAAAGGAAGCTAGGTGTTGGCCTACTAACACTACTGGCTCACACCTCCCACAAACTAAAACCCTTAGATGTGAGTATTTTTATCCATTCAAAATATAATTCAAATCCAAAAGAGCATCATGGATAGAAAGGTACCCCAATGTAAAAATTAGGAGGGATGAACATGCAAAACTAGCTAGGCAGTAAATTATTGGAAAAATCATTGATGGTTTCTAACATTATGGTAGAATTCAACGGGACCAAAATATAGCCCCTCAATCCTAATGCACTCATAGAGGACATGCAACTCAACACCACTTTCCAAATTAATGAATGCAATGATGCTTCAGTAGTGCAAAACATGCTTAGCCTATCCAATGTTGACATTTCAATAGAAGATGTTGTTATCTCTATTGAGCATTAAAGGTTGTCATTAGTATCAAAGATTATCTACAATATCAGTCAGTTACTTAAATTGAGCTAGTCAGTAACTAGAAGAAAAATAGACCAGTCAGTTAAAGCTTTTACACCAAGCATCAGATAGTTTACCAAGCACCAACAGACACCGACACTAAGCGATAGTAAATAATGAGCACTAGTATACACCGAGCATTTTATACAGTGTTTACCGATGATCACAGGAAACAACATAGTAATCAGGAATGATACATTCTTCTATGAAAATGGTTACAACAGATCAAAAAATGTTTTACCAAGATCGAGGAATATCTTTTTGTCAAGATGCTTATTAAATGCAATGTATATCTTATGTAATAGTTTGATCTAGGTCATTTTTCTACACCGTAGATCTTAGGGTTTTGTCTAAGATGTGTAACCTAATTTTGTTAAAGCGACATAATATAGTATGCTATATAAATGTATGTTTGCATCATTTGTGATGTGAACTGATATATGAATTATGAAGCACTTGAAGCACTTGCCTAACTTCAAGTCTATCAGTTGACAGAGAAATCAGTATTCAAAAGTTTATCAGATTAAGCAAAATCAGAGTAGGCTAACCGAGTAGCTTAGAGCAGAGATACATCATAGTAAAGGTGATATTTTGTCAGTACTTTATAGATCTGTATCAAACAATCAAGTTGTCATTAGCAGATAATTGCCTATTGCTTTCTAACAATTGTAAGAGTTTTTGGTAAATCTCTTAACAGAGTAGACTTGACAGTCTTATGTAAATCTCTTAACCGAGTGCACACTTCATTAGTGTTGTTAAAATCCTATAACTAGGTAGATCTAGCTGATCTATTATGTTACTCCTAATAGGGTAAGATCACCAGAATTGATCAAAACTTGTAGCCCTAACAGGTAACCTTTTCTATCTGCAGTAGTGAAGAATTTGTGGTTGTCATCCCCACCGTAGTTTTTACCTTCTAACAAGGGTTTCTATGTTACCAAAATACTTGTGTTATGTGATTGTCATATTGTTGATTTCATGTTATTTACTTTCATAATTTGAATGGATGAATGATACATGTATTAGATGCAAGGTATTTTGGAAGGTTATCACTATTTGTTGTTGTAGATCTAAAAGGTTAATGAGTTAAAGTTTTTGTGGGCACTGATTCACCCTTCCCCTCTCAGTACCTATCTCTCCTTATTACAACAATTGGTATCATAGCACAGTTCTCTTATTTGACAGTTTAACCACTGAAGGGTAAAGATCTAAGTCATGGAGAGGCATAAGCTAGAAAAGACTATTGAGAATCATAAGACTCAGATGAAAATGTTTATTGAATAGTAAAAGCAAGCTAAGGAAGGATTGAAGAAATTACTGGTTGAAAGGAAGAACCTAGCTATTCTAGAAAATGAGATCAATTATCACGAAGAAGAAATTGATGATATATTTGATGATGTTGGATCTAGTTATGGAAGCATTTTTTATGGATTTGAAAGCATAATCTTTGATCTGTCTGAAAATAATCAACATTTAACTGAACAAGTGAAAGCACTACAAATCGATAAAGAATCTTAGATGGTGAGAATGGTAGAGACAATAAACAATGCTAGACAAGCCGAGCAGGAAAGGAATTTGGCTATTGATGACTAAAGAAAAATGACTGAAAAACTACAAGCAAAAGAAAGTGAAATACAGAGACTCGCCAATCACCATTTTCAAGTATCTAATAAGATGATGATTGTGAATCAAGAAGTAAATCAAGTAAATGGAGAATTGTCAAGGAATCTTGAAGAAGTTGCAATACTCAGAGAGGAAAATGAGAAACTGAGAAATGAAGTAAAAACTCAGTAGCAACACAATGAAATGAAGAAATTGGCTGAGGATAGTTCTAAGAAGATTGATGACTTTTTGTTTAATCAAAGAAGATTTGGGAGTAAAGCTGGTCTAGGCTATACCGGTGAAGGAGAATCATCACATCAAGTTGAACAAGTCAACAACAATCAAAGTCAAAGACCTAAAGCGTTGGCATGTTATCACCGTGGTAAATGAAGACATACATCTAATGTGTGTAGAAGCAAAGCACAAGGTAAACCTCCCATCACTCCTAAATTCAATGGATATTGTTATTATTGTGGTAAGTTTGGACACCAAGCTTATGAGTGTAGAGCTAAACATAATGATATTGCTAACAATACTACTGTGGAGAAAATATGCTATACTTGTAATAAGCATGGACACATTGCACAAGAGTGTAAGGCTAAGATGAAACAAGTATGGACTCCTAAGAAGAAAACACAATGCAAGCCATATCAATCAAAGAGACAAGGTAACTCTTATGTTTGGGATTATAACACATGGGCTAACTATATAGCATGTGGTAGATATGGACACATTGCAGTGAATTGTAACAAGAAAAGATGGGCTGGACAATCAGGAAGCTGGACACGCACTAGAATGGCATGTATACACTGTCATAAGGTCAGTCATTTAAGAAAAGATTGCAGAGACCGAGCACTAGAAGAAAATCATGTATTTGAGAGTGGAAACACTATCTCAGATATCATGAAGATAAGGAAAACCATGTGGAGAAAGACATCTAATGAGAATGTTGAATCAAGTAACGCTATCGGTGAAATCTCATCCACTAGATTGGGTGACATCGGTACCTCCACTTAAGGTGATATAGGTATGTATGGGACTAACATTTCAAAATGATCACATTTTACATACAGTTCCCTATATTTGATAAGCACATACCAAATCTGCATGTATGAAGATGCACTATGGTTTATATGTTTTGAGCTAACAAAGTTATATAGTCAGTAAATGTTAGACCAAGCATTGGTTACTCATCGGTAATCACTATTCAAGGTTAACTGAATATCAGTATCAACCGATGAAGAAATTGTGTGTTAACCGAGTGGATAAAAGTTTATAGTTGTCACTGAGTTGACAGCTGTTATGAACTAAAAGGTAGGTCAAGCATTTAATGCATGAAAGTTTGAGTGGGAATATCAAAAAGTTTATAAATACATGAGAAACAAAGTTCATTTTTTACATTGCAATCTTGAAGAGTGAAGATTTTATAGAAAAGAGTTCGAGCTAAAAGGATTTTTAGAAGGATTCAAGGCTACTATAGATCGAATCGACATCACTCTTCGATGACTCCAAGTAAGTACATTTGCTACTAAACACTTTATTTACCTGCTGCTTGCCAAAACTCTAAATCAATTTATGGCATCTACATCGTCTGCAAACAAATCACATAGTGTTGAGGAAGAAGTAAATCTAATTGTTAGAGAAAATTTTGACAAACCTAAGTACAAACAACACCCCAAGGTTGCATCACAAATGGATTCAGTGGGTGCTTCTTCAAGCATCCCAAATAGGGTTTTATTAACAGAAGATGTATGGTCATTCATACACTTTAAGATTGGAGAAGTAGGATATTTTGAGACTATTGTGGCATGTCAAAAATTGTGGCACCGATGGAAAATTGAAAACATGATATGAACAGATTGAGAAATCAGGGTTATCATGTGATATACACTTTCCACAATCTTTCAAAATGGACTGGATAAGGATTGTATTGAGTCGGTATCATGATGGGAAATTCTGGTTGGATAAACCAGTAGAGGTCACAAAGAAAATGATCAATAGGGTTACTGGCTACCATACAATTGACAAGGCAAAGGATTTATGAAGCTTTGCCTAACCCAATGTTGAGAAGAACATTGGAGCTGCATGGGATGGTCGAGCATTGAAGATTTCATCAATTAAAGACCCAATAGTAAAATTTTTGGCACATGTGATCAGGCACAAAATATTTCAATCAAGCAGACTAAACAATGTACCCTATAGCGCAGTAGACATGGCATACAAAATTGTGAAGAAAGATCACCAGATTGATCTTGCAGAGAATATGTTGAACCAATTATAGGAAAACATGAAGACTATAAGGTCAAAGAAGTCAAACACATGTAAGTTTGGTTCACTCCTTGTTTTTATATTTTTCTATATACATAAGTATCTCCCTGGCGTCGGTAAAGTAAATTGGACAACGGATAAACTGATAACTGTACAGATTACCAAGAAGATGAACAAGTTAGGAGATGGTTCGAATAAACATTTCAATGAGTACTTTAAAGAATTTTAGACCAAGATGAATTAAAGAAGTAGAATTCCATGAGAATTAGTTGAGAAATTTAAGATCAATATATGTTTTCTAGTAGACACAGATCATTCCATGATAAGAGCAGTTTAACCTAGAACAAAATGGCTAGCACTTATGGGCTATGAAATGAAATATGATTTCACATTTAAATCTATTGAAGCACTGCTAGCACTACCAAAAGACCCCAAGCCCACTAGGTTTGGAACCTATGAAGAAGCTAAGTCAAGAATCTCGACAGGTTTGGCCATTAACAAAATGTGTAGGAAGGAAAAGAAGATGAAGAAAGACTTAACAACTATATTTGGAGATGTCTCTGGCTCATCTAAAGAGACATCGATTGAATAGGCAATCAAAGGGTAGTTAATGTTGGATGACAAAGCGTATGATAGCAAGGAAACTGAATCTGATGAAGAACAAGAAGCTACACCGGTTCCTCCTCCTAAAGCTCCAAAGAAGAGGTAGTTACCAGTACAGATAGGTGCACAGACAAGATCATCAACTGCAGCTTCACCACCCAAGAAGAAGGAAGCATAGAAGGTATTAAAATGAAAAGCAGCTACACCGACAAAGAAATATGCAAAGAAAGGATCCAAGGTTGAAGCTGAGGCACCAAAGAAAAGGAGAAGACTGATAAGAGGTAAAGAAGACCTTGAGGATACTGAAAATGAAGATGACATCAGTCAATTCAAAGTGGTCAACAACAGGTAAGGTCAATAGATGAAACCATTGAAGATATAATTGAGAACGGTGACCTTGCTGATCCGAAACTTAGCAAATTTGACAAAATGTCAAATGAGGATCAAACAAAGATTGAGGAGGCAGTAATCCAAATGATGATAAAGTTTAAAAGAGTTCCATTAGAATTTTCATTATCATTACCAAAGGAGTTGGATGACAGAATAAATAAAAAATGGGCTTATGCACTAGACATCGAGAAGAGAAAGAGAGAAAGATCTCTAGTTCAGGCAGCCCCACATCTAAGCCTAGCAAAAATTGATGAACTCATGGTTAATCATCAAGCAAGATTTTCTATAAAGAACCAAGAAATGATGATACTGGATGAGAATGTGATGGATTTAGATGAGACTGGCGATGCCCTATGGAGATCAATTTTTAAAGCCAAAGAACAAGTTGAGCAAAATGCATTCTTAAATCTGTCTAAAAAGAGACAAAAATCCAAAGGAAAAGGCATCTGCATTGATGATATTGCAACAGAAAAGTCTAAGGACTCCGATATATCAGTTATTGAGGTAATTGATATCACTGAAGAAAAGGAAGACATAAACATTTCACAGGATACACTGGATCCCGTAGTGATCCAAATGAAAAAGAAAACCGATGATGATGTACTCATTAAGGACATCACAAATGGTGATCTTGACGACAAGGATGATAAGGATGTAATTATTGCACTAGAAAACACTCAAGATGAAGCTCAAGTCACTGAGTGTGCATTTAAATCATTACCGGGTGAGCTTCTTGTACTTGCAGAAGTAGTAGAAATTATTTCACAGGAACAACCCAATGGCTCAAACCCCGAGCAACATAAAGACACCATAGGGGAACAAGACACTGAAACACCTGCAGAGACACATAAGTCTGAAGGAATAGAGGCAACTAATATAGAGACAAAGGAACAAGATGAGCCTAAGGCAACTGAGGTGACCCCACTTGAGACCACATCCAAGGCTCCCACTCACTCAACTGATACTCAGGTTACCAAGGAGCAGAGGAAGGAAGAGAGTGTGTCAACCAGGAAGGATACTCCAAAGAAATAAGACAAAGTTATTGTCACCATTGTGAAGAAGTCACCCCTTGCACCAAAGATGAAGAAGAAAAAGAAAGAAAAAGGGCCCATCACTCTAGATGAAGTTATAGTAATATCCGACTGTGACCCAAGGTCCCTTAGCCTCGAGGAATTGAGAAAATATGGGGAACTATGTACAAGAAAAGTAGCATAAGAAAAGTTGAAGCAAGAAGCTAAACACAAAGAAATATTAATAGATGTTAGGTATATCTTACAACAGGTAGTACCTGAAGTGAGCATTGATGAAGATACTCCTGTTATACATCAACTTGCTATCCTGACCAAGAAGATAAATGCCCCAGACATTGATGCTGACAAGAGAATTGAAGAAAGGGCATAATCCAAAATTCAAGACAAACTGGCAGAAAGAATCAACCAAGAAGTGGCAATAAACAAGGTCAAATTATCTAAGGTAATAACCAAAATAAAATCTATAATCCAGTTAATTTGTCAATTCTTACTGAAGCTATGCATTGTGGAAACCTTCACTGTTGAGATCAATGAAAAGATCAAAGATCTGGAAGATGAAATCAAGACCAGTGCAAATGTAGCTATCACCGAGCCACAAGCTTTTTCAAAGCACATTCACCGAGTTCAAGAACTCAAGTAGTTGATAGAAGATCTCAAGAAACAAGAAGAGAAGATCACCGATCAGGTCACAGAGTTACATACAGAACTCCTTCCATACCTAAAGATTTTTGAAAAATACACTGTCAAAGCAAAACAACTTGTCGCAACACCAGAGATTTATGTGTTGGAAAACATCTTTGACATGCATGCACAAGTCGGTCTTGAGCACATTGCTCTCACCAAATTGAAAGAGGAATGGGAACACCTCTTGGAGTCTGTGAAGAAAACCCATCAACACATTTTTTACAAGATGTGAGTATATAGTTAAACTTTTGTATTTGGCATTACTACCAAAAAGGGGGAAATCAATGTATATGTCAATATGCTAAATATGTACATAGATGCTACGCATACTACATATTACTAGGAGCATGCACCGAGGGGGAGTAAATAGAAATTTTGATAAGTATATATGTATATGGTGGAGATATAAGTTATATGTAGAAAATTTTGTCTATATACATTCAAGTTTTGATACTAATGCCAAAGGGGGAGATTGTTATCTCTATTGAGCATCAAAGGTTGTCATTAGTATCAAAGGTTATCTACAATATCAGTCGATTACTTAAATTGAGCTAGTTAATAACTAGAAGCAAAATAGACCAGTCAGTTAAAGCTTTTACACCGAGCATTAGATAGTTTACCGAGCACCAACAAACACTGACATCGAGCGATAGTAAACACTGAGCACCAATATACACCAAGCAGTTTATATAGTGTTTACCGATGATCACAAGAAACGACATAGTAATCAGGAATGGCACATTCTTCTATGCAAATGGTTACAATAGATCAAAAAATGTTTTACCAAGATTGAGGAATATCTTTTTGTCAAGATACTCATTAAATGCAATGTATATCTTATGTAATAGTTTGATCTAGGTCATTTTTCTACACCTTAGATCTTAGGGTTTTGTCTAAGATGTGTAACCTAATTTTGTTAAAGCGGCATAATATAGTATGCTATATAAATGTATGTTTGCATCATTTGTGATGTTAACTGATATATGAATTATGGAGCACTTGAAGTACTTGCCTAACTTCAAGTCTATCAGTTGACAGAGTAGATCAGTATTCAAAAGTTTATCAAATTAAGTAGAATCAGAGCAGGCTAACCGAGCAGTTCAGAGCAGAGATACATCACAAAAAGGTGATATTTTGTTAGTACTTTATAGATTTGTATTAGATAATCAAGTTTCCATTAGCAGATAATTGTCTATTGCTTTCTAACAATTGTAATAGAGTTTTTGGTAAATCTCTTAATAGAGTAGACTTCATAGTGTTATGTAAATCTCTTAACCAAGTGCACACTTCATTAGTGTTGTTAAAATCCTATAACTAGGTAGATCTAGCTGATCTAATATGTTACTCCTAATAGGGTAAGGTGACCAGAAGTGATCAAAACTTGTAGCCCTAACAGGCAAACCTTTTCTATCTGCAGTAGTGAAGAATTTGTGGGTGTCATCCCCACTGCAATTTTTACCTTCTAACAAGGGTTTCTGCATTACCAAAATACTTGTGTTATGTGATTGTCATATTGTTGATTTCATGTTATTTACTTTCATAATTTGAATGGATGAATGATACATGTATTAGATGCAAGGTATTTTGGAAGGTTATCACTGTTTGCTATTGTAGATCTGAAAGGTTGATGAATTAAATTTTTTGTGGGCACTGATTCACCCCTCCCCTCTAAGTACCTATCTCTCCTTATTCCAACAGATGTTACACCCAACATTACTTAGATCTATTAATTGAATCCAAATGCCAAATCAAATGCGATCACCTAGAAAAGAAAATGGATGAAGTCCACATAGACAACATGGATGGGATTATCTCTATTCCTTTTCAACAAATACCACTGACTTAGTTTCTGGATGGGGTAGAGGATATAGGTGTTTATTTGTAGGGTCAATAAGAAGAATGCACTTTCACTTTCCTATCACCACCCATGATAGACCCAAAAAAAGTGGTACATTACCATTCTGATAATGTCCTATCAAATAGTGGAATCAATGCAGATAACACACAACAATAAAAAAAAGGTGACAATGAGGAAGAGTAAAAATTACTCTCCCAAGTTTCATACACTCAGGGTTCTCAACCGAAAACAACAATAAAAAAATTCTTAAAGTTTCTAGTGCACATAGTGAACCAAATTTTTTTAGGGGTGATGATAATAGAATCTGGTTGAGCCATCAATCTCAAAATTTAACATTAGATGATTACATGAATCTTTTGATGGTGAAAGATTATAGGAAGATAGAGCTAGAGGAGATAAAAGTTTGAAAGAAAGAGTAGAGAAAAGTGAACAAGGAAACACACCTATTGGAAAAGGAAAAGAAGTATGGAGACAAAAAAAAGAAAGGATATTGAGTGTAACGAAAAGGAACTACACAAAGAATAAGATAAGTAAAAGGAGGACAAAAAAGAGTGAGAGAGATAGAATAAGGAACATGAGGCCAAGGAACTTTACATTCAAGAGAGGTTTATGGCTTTGTCAAGAAAAAATATGTTAAATAATGCATCAACTCTGTCCAGTCCCCTCTTTGAGAGGCATAACATATTGGGGGATATGATCAACATAAACATCCCTATCTCTTCAGGTAGAATGAATTGTGCTACTAGGTCACCATCACTTTCCTTCTTTTCTCTTACTATTTGAAGCCCTACTCCTAGTCAAATGAGTAGCATTCATAGTGCAACATCAAGAGATGAGAATATGGTTACCATAAAATATTCTATAATAAAACCTACCTCACCAGCTACTGGTTTTCCTATTTGGATGACCTAGTTGTCCATTTGATACAATTGTTCAAACAATCTATATAACCATACATGCATTTTTTTAGCTTGTTTATTTGTGCTAGAAGATGTGAATTGCAACTATGTGTTCAATTATGTTCAATTTCTCATTTCCAATTATGTTCAATTATGTTTCCAATTATGTTCAACTTCTCTAACATATGTTTTTAGTTTCATTCCACAACTGGTAATATGATGATTCAACCAATACGTTGACAAGTTCATGCACATAGGCAAAGGGTGTATAGTGTTAAAGGAAGCACCATTATTTGTAATTATTATTTTATTATTTGGGAATTTTAGTTCTCTGACTTGAGACATTCTCTATCCCACCTTGTCAACCTTCTCATAATGGAAAGTAAAACCATGATGGTGGCCCTATAGCATTGAATTGCGCTGCCACCATTCAAACCAACCTCTCCACATTTTTGAGTTACTGCCACCTATCACTCTTCCTTGTAGTTGACAACCTGTTAGGTGTTCAAATATATTATAAGCATATTGTATAAGTCCTAATAATTTTAAATCCTAACTTCTATCACTATAAAGTAGTAGTGCAAAAATTGTAACTCTTCACTCTTCCTTGCAGTGACATTAACTGCATGTCACTTGAACTTACTTCTTCAAGTCTCCCTAAATTTGAGCACAAACTCATTGAATGCTCCCATCTTCTTTCCATTCAAGCTTTATTTCATTCACATATGCACTAACTCAATAGTGAAATGAGGAAACTCTACCATTTGAGGAGATTTATAGCACCAAATTATGTTCTAGACCTCACCCATTCACTTTGAATGGTAGACTGCAACATAATTGAACACTACTGGGGTCTCAAATGACAACATGTCCTCACTGCTAAAACCTCATACCATGGTTGTTGTTTCATATAGGACACCTTGGACATGTATTGGCTCATATCTCGTATGCATTTCCAATCAATGTGTAATCCATGTTTTATTATGTTTTAATTTCATGTGTATGCATTTCAAAAACATGTGTAATCCATGTTTTCACACTATGTAACAAATGTGTACACATTTTTGGATCATGTGCAAACAAATTATACATTACTTATGTGACAAAGAAAAAGGTTCCTATTTGTAAATATGATTAATTGCTAAATGCAAAAAGATTGATTAAAGTGAAATGAATATAAGCTAACCAATTCAATCAATGTCTATGCATTGCCAATTCATGTTCCAACAATGAATTCATTTTGATTGTCCTAGACAATGCAATGAGTGATGCAAATAGGATTAATTGCTAAAGGCATAAAGATTGATTAAATTGAAATGAATATAAGCTAACCAATTCAATCCATGTCTATGCATTTCCAATTCATGTTCGAACAATTAATTCATTTGGATCATCCTAAACATTGCAATGCGAGATGTAAACAAGATCGATTGCTAAATGCACAAAGATTGATTAAACAAAACACACACACAGATCTACATATACATATACATATAATAGTGAAGGGTAGTGACCAATATAGTTTCTTGGCAGATCCCTCTAAGGCAATGGAATATAGAAACACAAATTTAGAGAATTTGTGCACATTATTTAACACAATGAAAAGTAGTACTTTGACTATCGTTTAGTGCGTGTATACACACATGCACATGCACATACATACATAATATATATATATATATATATATATATATATATATATATATATATATATATATATATATATATATAGACATATATATGTATATATACATATACATATATATGTATCTACACATATACATATATATGTATATATACATATATATGTATATATACATATATATGTATATATACATATGTATATGTATATATACATATGTATTTGTACATACATATGTATATGTATATATACATATATATGTATACATACATATATATGTATACATACATATGTATATGTATACATACATATATATGTATGTACATATATATCTATATGTATATATACATACATATATATGTACATATACATATATATGTATGTATATATACATATAGATATATATGTACATACATATATATGTATATACAGATACAGATACAGCTACAAAGATTAAATTTAAAGAGTGACAATATTAGCTCTACTAGAATAATCAACGTTGCAAGTCTTTCCTTGAATTGCATCAACTTACTATTGCATAGGTAAAGACCAAATTTCTTGGTTGTCATGGTATTGAAGTACATAAGGAAGATCCATCTTCTTCCCATAAACTTCTCTCACATTTAGATGATGTGATTGAGAATTTTTCTAAGCAAGAATATGAAGGTGAGTTGTAAGGCTAGTTGTTTGTTGATCTTGGTACTTTGGAGAATCATTCTAGCTCACATTTGAAATGATTTGAAACCACCATAAGGGACTCCCTACTAAGTTCTCTTCTATACCTCTCCACATGAGTAAGGACACAAAGTTAGACAAGAAATGAGGCAAATTTAGTGTAGATGAGATTAGTTGTGAACGATATTGAACTTGATACAACTTGTGAGGCCTTTAAGCACTCACATTCAAAGAAAGGCATGGATGATGAATGTGAATCTTTGATGAAGAATCAAACATGAGAGCTTGTCAATTTGCCTACATAGGAAAGAAATCCATAGGCTGCAAATGGGTTTTCAAAATAAAATATAATGTAGATTGACTCAAGATTAATCAAGGTTAATCTTAAGGAGTGTAGGAATGATCCGCGAATCTCAAAACTCCAAATACAAATTCATTTTTTCTACTACTTCACTAGCTATTATAACACATATGTCATGTTATTATATTATGACACTTTTAAAGACACTCATTGACACTTAAACACGTCATAATGGAATTGAGTGATCCTTCACAAGTCACTATCATGATGCCATTGATCAATCTTGCATTAGATTCAAGTTATTCATAGTATCAAAATCATTCTTATTTGAACAATTTGCTAAGATATAAAACACAACTTATGTTATCATTAAGATAATTGAAGATTACTGATTTATATTCTTGTCTCCATTGCATATTTATTTTATTTACCATCAATTGTAATAAATCAACACAATATTTTTTAACTAATATAACATTCTTCTATATTTACATCATAATTTCTATTATATAATTACACAAATATACTCATAACCATACAAAGCTATAATGATATATTTAAATATTATTATTTATAAATAATATTATATACAATTATATAAATTACAAATTATTCATAAATTCTTAATTCAAACCTACTTATATCTCATGTATGTTATCCATAACCCATACATTTTCCAACACATGTTCTTATTAACATAAATTTTTTATTAAAAGAACCTAATACATTATTACCATTAAATTACAAGCACACCTAAGAAGTGAAGTCCAGTCCTTGATAAGAACAGCCCAGTCAAAATGGAATATTTGCAACTAAATTCTCAAGCCTCTTCACGTGCGGGTCAATTCTTTAGCGTGAGCTGTGCTACGAAATTGAGCCAATTTTTTTCATACTGAATTAGAATATGAAACTTTTTGATGGTACATTAAGATATTTTTTAATGTAATCAGATAAAACTACATTAAAATTATATTATTTTAAAAGTTAAATCTGTATATCTTGTTTATATATCTAATTTTCAAAATTTATATAGATTCATATTGGCCAATTCTTATACAAATACACCAGTAATATTGAATTTGATAGAATGTGTGGTAGTTTTTGTTTTCATGTTTGAATCATGCGCTATTATCTATCAGCAGGATGAGTTTTTGGTTTTGATAGCATTTAATCATGATGGATCAATATAGCCCATGATGTAAAAACTACCACACAATCTTATCTAGAAAGAACTCTTCCAAATCTAATCTATTGTGGAAACTTGATGCTTCCAAGAGTTTGATTATAAAATTATAATTATGATGCACAATTAACATAATATACAGAAATTATGAAAATAGATATCTAATGTTGTTGCAACGTATTTAAAAACTCGTCTAATAATTTGAATGAACTGATATTATAACCGGTTAAAAAAAATCATGTCATAATTTTATATTCAATCAAAAGATATAAGAATGGAAGGAAGCTTTCAATAGTTTCCTTGCAGATTTTAGTAGAAAATGTGAAAATCATTAATTTACAACACAATGATATCTAATAATAAAGATAAAAGACAAAACAACCATACTAAATAAATGATTCAACCTCATATAATCATGTAGAAGAATATCATGCAAGTCCAGTACAATCAGACCACAAGAATCTTTTATGAGATAATTTTATATTGAATGAAGATATATAAGAACTATTAGAAGCTTTCAAGGGTTTCCTTCACAGATCTGAATAAGAGATATGCAAATCACCAATTTACAATCCAATGAAAGTCCAATACAATTAAATCATCATCTTTCTTCACTTTCTTTAACCATGTTAGTCCTCTTCAAACTGGTTTTAACCTGTAAATCAAAAGCAACAAAGTTCTTACTTCCTATACTTATAATAGTGAAAAATAAACACTTCAATATAGAAATGTATACATGTATAGCAGGTGATAACACACAACCCACTTCAAAATCTTAGAGATTTACATAATGTTTAAGACAATACAGAAGAGTTGTGTGGATTTCCCATAAAAGGCATGAGAGGTGGTGGGAAAACTACTAAAGATGTAACAATTTAATGCATCTCTTTGCCTGAGTTTTCCTACCAACACTCATTCGTTTTATGATCCATATAAGCTTTGCCAAATATAACATTTATCATATCTCTATGAAATGATCCATTTGGACACTTGTATTTATACAACAAAGAGGAAGACTGCCTGTTATAATATTTTATTGCTACAGGAAAATGAATAAGACTCTAACGGTCCATCTTTTTTGAGTGTTCTATGGCTGAGCAAGAGATGAATGGGATCCTTTTGGGAATGCAGGCAATTAAGAGAACTGGGCTTCAAGTAATTACAATTTCATTTTAACTCATAAACACATAAAAACGGTAGAACATTTGAGATTTTAGTCTCGTTTTTGTTGAGGATTAAGAATTAATTAATTAATTGTGTTTAAAGTCTATTATATTAAGTGATGTGTCTTTGAGTTTAGAGATAGATTGTACTCCTAGTATGGAGGAAGCATTAAACTATGCTTTCAATAAGGTGTAGATTTAATTAAGGCAGGGATGTATAGCTCTTGACTACTAATGAAAAGATATTTTCAATTGTTTTATTATAAGTTGAAATTATAGTAATTGGTAAGAATATGGAGTGAATTTGGATGTATATTTGTTGTGCTTAACTATTGTCAGGAGAATAACACTATATTATTGCATGGATCCAAAGCTGGAATGAGTATATCTTTGATATTGATTGAATGATATTATATTAGATGGTATGATATTTATTATGTATGTGTGTAAGCTTGTTTGAATTACAAGTTGTATATTCTAGATGGTAATTAGATGAGTAGCTAATGAAGTTGTAATATTGGTAACAATGGTATTGAATGATATGTTATGAACTTGTTAATTAATCACTAGAGGTTTCAATTATGTATTTATATGTATCTAAGTGTTTGTAGGCTCTAGACAATAGGTCTGAGCGTTCCCATTTCTCCAACGATGGTTATTCAAAGAGGGCACATTAGCCAATTCCCTTAAGCCTATCCTATCATACTTAGTTGAGTGCAATTTGCCTATGTTGAGATATGTTATACCCAACTACCACCATATGGTGATGTCCAATGACCTTGACCCTATGAGGAGACCATGTAAAAAGTATCTTTGTGTTATTATTCATTTCATGTGAATCTCATTACTAATGCGATTTTATGGTTTAATAGTGATCTTGCAGTTTAATGGTTATTTATGGTTAATTGAGTTTAAATGAAATATTGGATGATTTTATATGATTAAATAATGTTTGAGTGAATGTTGGTGGTTTTGGGTTTAATTGGGGTTGAAAAGGGAATGATTTTTTAAAATTTAAAATATAATTTAATATTAAATTAAATTTTATAGTGTAAATGTTTGTTTCAATATTTGAAGAGCTAAATATGTTGTATTTGTGCTCATTACAATAGGCATTGCATAATTAGTGCAAATTGAACATTTAGGAATTAAAAATGCATATTTATTATTTAGTTATTTTTAATTATTTTCAAAAAGTGAATAGCCATATTATTTTATAAAGGGAAAAGTAGCGAATTTCATACTTAGTGAGATTTTCAGAGAGAAAAACCCATTCCTTGCATGATTTTTGGAAAAATAGAGATTGGAATCAATTGTGGAGGGCTATTAGTTCAGGGGATGACAACACAAAAAATAGACATTTGTGCAAAAAAAATAGACACTTACATAAAAATGGAACTAATGCATGATTGTACTTGTGTCCAAAAATTATGTCATAGTCCAACTGTGTGCCGGTAACCGTTGTGGGTGCCCTTGACCAACACCTCATTTTAGTAGGGTTTCTAAGAGCTTGGAGTGTTTGTCCTTAATGAAACTTGTCTAGTTTTCTGAGTTAAGTTCTAAAATTTTAGGGATATTCTTGGATGAGCCTAAGTAACTTGTATACCTTGTCTAAGATGTTAGAGGACCTTCCATTTACTTTTTTGAGTTTCATGGTTTAAAACCTTCCACTAGTGTAGAGTCGCATAGCGAATATTTGGCTTAGTATTGAGGTTTGAGTTTTGTACCTTTATTTTTGTACTTATGTTTTATGTAAATGTTTCAAAAACAAATTATTTTGTGTGTGTTTTATCTTTTCTATAAGATTCCTTGACAGTCATTACAAGTTGGAACTTGCATATGTTAAATATCTTTCCACTCAAAGAATATAGCTTGCACCAACCCAATGTGTAGCTATATGAGGCACTCTCCAATTAAACACAAAAAGGGTGCTCTAATAGGAAACAAAACTGAAATGATAGAGCACTCAAAATATACCTACATTAAGATGAATAAAAGGCCAAAAATTGTACAAAAGAGGCTATAATAGTCACAAATTCTTGCAAGAAACTTGAATATTTGACCAATAATGATTGAGAGAAAATGATAGATTTTCCCTTCTACTAAAACATGTCAATTTTTTTAAAATTTATGTATATCTTGTAAATAAATTTTTTAAAATGAGAAATTATCAAATTGACTTTGTTTCAATAGGGATAGCTTTTGGAAGCACCAAATAACTGTAGTGAGGAGTTCTCTGATTGATCTAATACCATGTTGGAGTAAGTGCACCAAGTTGCTGGTAAAAGAAGTGGCCACATGAAAAAAAATCAAAATTTTACAAAACTCATGTGGGTTATTTGAAATTCAAAATATTTAGGCTTGGAAAACCTGAGCCATGCCGAACCTAAAATAACAATTAAAAAAACTTAAAGCTCTTCATAACCCGTGCGGGTTATGAAGATCTAAAAAAATTTCTTCATAACTCGTGCGGGTTATGAAGATCTAAAAAAAGTTCTTCATAACAAGCATAGGTTATGAATAACTATATATATTTTTCAACCCATGGGCTAGGCTCATTTCTAATACCCAAAATGTGTGTGTGTGTGTGTGCGAGAGAGAGAGAGAGAGAGAGAGAGAGAGAGAGAGAGAGATGTATACATACATAGATCTATTTAAATATATGTATATATATCTATAGATATGCATATATACATACATATACATATATTATATTTGTTACTATATAATATTTGTTGTGCATGTTAAGTTTATAAGCTTACATTTTTATATTTTCATAACCCATGCGGGTTCATGAGAACCAAAAATGATGCTTTTAGTCCTACATAACCCGCACGGGTTATGTATAACTTGGAGCTATGCTTTTTTTTGTTGCATAAACCATGCTGGTTATTTGACACATAGAAACACATACAAGTTATGGCTTGGTAAGAGGCTTGGAAACTGATCCTAAGGCTTGCAACCTCATTTCCCCTCCATTTTTGTCCCTTTACACATTTTTTTAATCTTCTAGGATGATTTCTCAACTTTTCCATCACCAGGTTTACAAATGATCAAGTGGGTATCTCTAAAATTACCACCATAATCTCACACGTCTTCTCATCTTTCTAACCATATATAAATTTTTCTATTTTTGGACAAAATTAACATAGTAAACTATAATTTTCTTTACGAGTGTCTTGATAGTCCTCACAACCATATGTCTACCATTTTAAAAATAAATTTTGATCTACTTGACCAAATTCAAAATAAATTGCATATTATTGTTCTACACTTGATTCTATACACCTTTAAAAAAAGTTTGTATTTCTAATTATTTTGATGCAAGCTATGCTCAACGCATGAACATGTAAAATATTTTCAGGATGTGGTCACTTCAAAAAATCATAAAAAAAATACTCAATGTAAAAGTACAAAAAAATACACAACTTCTACATCTCACTCTTACCTATCATTCTACTAAAGGGTTTTGCAAAATACTAAATCTAACTATATCTTTTATGAAGCACACAGAAACAACTATGTTATGTTTTAAAAAAAAAATTAGCAACATTTTTTCATGCATGTCAGGTTTCACCCTCTTAATCTTATCCATTTAATTTTGTTTTTAGTAGTTTAGAAACTAGATTCAGAGTACTATGATACTTATTCTTTACACATCTTATAATTTTGAGTGTACTACCCTTGAATTTCTCTTTGAAGTTTAGGTTTACTTGATTTTAGAAAATAATTGGCCACTTATACCCCGGGGCCTTTTTGCACACCATCTTGTTTCACTTACCCCTTGGAGAATCCAAGATCCAAGAGACACAACCATTAATCATCAACATGGTTATACACCATAAATATTCTAAATAACTATCTTAAACATCAAATAAGAAAAAAGCCACAAATGTGAATTACATAATCAAATGAGAACACTCTAATATATACATGGGTGTGATGTGATCCTCTTCCAACTTAGGGTAATAAACTTATCCCCCTCATCAAGGTCTCATTTTTAGGATATACCAGTTTAACCTATCTCTCTGCCCTCCCAAATCCATTGTTGTTTACGAGGCCCTTATTTCATAGTCCCCTCGCCTACTAGCATCATTGAAATGCTAGGGAAAAGTAAAAACAAAGGTATCATGCACCAAGGAGCCCTTAAAATTTTCTCATCTTGGCACTCTAGACATCTTGAATTCTGATATCCATGCTCCTAATGCTTACATGAAACGTAAAGAATCCATGTTGTCCAACTCCAAAAGGGAGGGAAAAAAATCCTTCCCCTCAACTAAGAAAACTAAATTCTATGTCTAGGATGTGAACAATGAAGATGAGGATGAGGTGGGAGAGGATCATATCACCTCGCCTAGATCTAATAGATTGGCCACTAGGTTCACATAGAAAGGAAAAAAAATGTTGATTGATTATGATTCAAAGAAAAACACTGAACATGGGCCAAAAAATTGAGAGGGAAAGTGAGAAGAACAATACTATAGAGTGTCAAGATAATGAAGATGATGTTAATGGTAGCTCAGATAAGTCTCCTTTAACAAATTGACCCACATATATGATGGGGTGAAGGAGGGATCCGTTGATCCTACTATAGACATGCTACCAAATGAGGATTTAATCCAATTTTCCTTAACTCCAACTTGACTTTTGCATCAGTCTTGGCTAACCTATAGAGTGAGGTGGATAATATAAAGAATAAATTAATTTAAATGTGTATGCACCCTAAAATGGTCGCCTAGACTTTGGGCCCCATTCAGCAATTTATCAAATCCCTGAATCAATATTTTCAAAAATCAACATTTTATCAATTATACCAATTTTCTTGATCAAATCTTATTTTATCATTTTTTATTATTTGCCTTGGGTTAACCATTTTATCCTAAATCTTTATTTATTTAAGAGGAATATTTCCTCCCCTTTTAATGAATAAAAAGCCCCACTTTTACTCTTATCCTAAGTTGCATAAATAAAACATTAATCTTATTTTATAAAAAGAAGAAAAGCACTTTTTGTCTCATATGGACACAAAAGTCAACTCTTATTTTCCTATTGGAGGATATTTGTGCACATGGATTTCCCCTCTTTGATGCTCCACCGTTGATTAAGTCTTTTGCCTCTTAATCTCCATGGTCCGTTCCTTTTCATTTCCTATAAAAGAAGAGCTCTCTTCCTCATTTGCATATCCATCTCTTTTATGCTAACTTTATGCTGCAGGTTTTCTAGGTCATTTGGAGCTCTTTGAAGACTTTCTTGCATCCAAGCTTTGAAGACATTGTTGTTGCATCTCATTTAGCTTGCTTTCATAGTTGCATAACCATGGCATTCTTAGTATAGACTTTCTTTATGCAATAGATTAATCTCACATAGTTTAAATAGGAAGGATTTGTAAGACTTGTACTTTCCTTTCATAACCTAGTTGCATTGTTCTTTCATTTCCATAGCTTAGCTTGCACTCTCATTCTTAGCTTACTCGCATTGCATTTCATAGTGATTCTTGGAGATATTGGCATTTTTTCCCTTGTCTTCACTTGAATCTCTCATTGTGTGGTTGACTAGCAAGGTCATAAGCTTAATAGCTCTAGCTGAGAGCAATTTTACAATCTTGCAACTCCATACATAGAGAGCTATGGATCAATTTTTGAGACCTCATTCTTGAGTGTTCTTCATTGTAAGGATTCATATAAGTGCACTACTTTTGTGTGTACATTTCTAGTGCCCACTGTGGGGCAGAGTAGATTAGCTTTGTCCTTTAAATTTTGCATTTTCATCATATTTTCGGTGATTTTTGGACATTATTCGCGGTCTCTAGGTTTCCTATCTCAGAGTATCATGCAATAATTCTAGGAATATCATGCGATAGTTCTCTGTATACACGAGTTATACTTTGCATGTTAGAAGTATCGCTCACCTGTTTTAGGAACTGTTGCCTGGTCTCGGATGAAGTATCACCTGGGTATAGAGCAGAGTATCGCTCGGACTAATATTATTGCTCCAGTACACTGAGAAGTGTCGTGCGATAATTCTGGTGTCTGCAGTCTATTTCTGTACTCGACAGTAAGCCTTTTTGAGGTTTTTTTTTTGGCTGAATCTTGATTTAGTTAGCTTGCTATTTTTATTTCCTGCACTTAGACAGAATTAGTTTGCATAGTTGTACTTAGTTTCTTGCACCTTCATTTGGATTTTGGATCTAAAAAGAACCTCTTATGTGTTTGTCTTGAATGTTTACTTGCTTTCATAGGCACATCTCTTTTATGCTCTTAATGGTGAATGAAAGAACATAGATTTGTTTTTACAAGTTTGTGTAAGTGAATGCTTCTTGGTTTCCAATATCAAATATCTCATTGAGTGATTGGGGGCATGGATTCATTCCTTGTTTACATAGGGAGTTAAATGCACCACTTTGTGGACTCACTCTATGTTTTCTTGGAAAGTTAAATATTCTATTGATTCAACCCTTTTTCATTTGTGAGTAGTATTGATAAGCAACTTTAGAGTACTTTTTATTGATCTTCTTAGCTAAATTGGGTTGTTGGACTCGCTTATTTCTAATCACCCCTCATTTCTACCCTTTGGATGCAATGTCAGCATTCATATATAGGGGAGGGGTCTACTTGAAAAAAGCGTTAAGTGTTCCACAAAGTTCTCCCTTTTATGCTTTCTTGATCTCATTAGTTTTATAAGGTGTGGACTCACCTTGAGTTTGTGTGAGGAGTTAAATGTTCCACTTTTTGGACTCACTTCACACTCACTTGAAGAGTACTTTTGATTGATCTTGTTGGCTACATTGGGTTGTTGGACTCACTTATTTCTAATCACCCCTCATTTCCGCCCTTTGGATGCAATGTCAACATTCATATATAGGGGAGGGGTCTACTTGAAAAGAGCATTAAGTGTTCCACAAAGTTCTCCCTTTTATGCTTTCTTGATCTCATTAGTTTTCTAAGATGTTGACTTGCTTTGAGTTTGTGTGAAAAGTTAAATGTTCCACTTTTTAGACTCACTTCACATTTATTTGAAGAGTTAAGTGTTCCACCTTTAGTGCTTTAAATAATTTTGATAGTGGATTACTTAATTTTTAGAGCTAATTGGATTTTGGATGGTTCTAACCTTGTTGGATATAGGGGAGGGTCTACTTGAAAAGAGCGTTAAGTGTTCCACAAAGTTCTCCCTTTTATGCTTTCTTGATCTCATTAGTTTTCTGAGGTGTGGACTCACCTTGAGTTTGTGTGAGGAGTTAAATGTTCCACTTTTTGGACTCACTTCACACTCACTTGAAGAGTACTTTTGATTGATCTTGTTGGCTACATTGGGTTGTTGGACTCGCTTATTTCTAATCACCCCTCATTTCCGCCCTTTGGATGCAATGTCAACATTCATATATAGGGGAGGGGTTTACTTGAAAATAGTGTTAAGTGTTCCACAAAGTTCTCCCTTTTATGCTTTCTTGATCTCATTAGTTTTCTAAGATGTTGACTTGCTTTGAGTTTGTGTGAAGAGTTAAATGTTCCACTTTTTGGACTCACTTCACATTTATTTGAAGAGTTAAGTGTTCCACCTTTAGTGCTTTAAATACTTTTGGTAGTGGATTGCTTAATTTTTAGAGCTAATTGGATTTTGGATGGTTCTAACCTTGTTGGCCTAACAAGTTGTGGTTGTAGGTGCATTTGCTTGAAATATTTTTCTAAAAGAACGCATGTCAAAGCTTCAAATGCACAAGGGCTACTAACGGTTTTTGTAGGGCTGCCCAAAGCATAAAAACCCAATCAAGTGCTTGTTTAATTGCTTTCTTTATTGAGTGCAACATATACTAGTTGTTTCATTTCATAGGTACTTAATATCTTATGGAAGGAATTTTGGGGTGGTAGGAGAAGTATGCTCTTCACCCTCGTGGTGAACCAGAAAATCTTGACCTATCTTAGGATTTTGGAAACAAGAGGGTAATTGAACCTTTGCTTGGTGTGTTTGGGAGAAAGCTTTGAGATAAGGGGAGTATTCTCTTCACCCTTGTGGTGAAACAAAATCCTTGAATCTCATAAGTTGATCCATTTTTGTTTAGATTTTTAGAATCCTTTAGTGGGCCTGCTCTTGAGCAATCAAGAGAAATGACCCAAGTGGGGAAAAGCTTATTGTCGGCTATTTTGACCCACTATAAACTCAAGGCTATCGAGGACACAAAACCTTGGTAGACGTAGTGCTTGTCTTCGCTTGATGTGAGTACTTGTGGGATTGTGACCATGAGGAAAATGTTGAGCAAGAATGCTTAAGGTACTCTTGAGGCCGTGAGCTCCGTTACTTACCGCAAGGTAAGGAGTCCCTTTGGGGAGCAAGAGGGGTACTACGAACGGAAGCCCTTATTAAGAACCATAGTTAGAGGCCACCCTATTTTGCCGCTTAGCTTCTTGGTGCAAGGATTGATCCAAGTGGAATAACCTAGATCACCCCAAGATTACTCACCATATGTGTTCCTTTGGTTGTGTCTTTGGCACTTCCATGACAAAGCCAATATCTATTGTGGGCAACCACTTTGTGTGAGGCAAGGGAGCATCAAGTGTGGGCCAAGTTGTTAAGTATTGAGCCTTGACTTTCTAGGATAGATATTGCTTGAAGTGTCTTCGATTGTGTAATACCAGTGTTAACATTCTCAAACATTCAAACAATCGGTAGGATTCATAGGGTGTTTTTCTATTTTGATATCACAAGTGTTTTTCTTGGCAAGGTTGCTTTTGCCCTTGTTTCAAGTGTTTGAAGACATGTTTGATCCCATACTATTTGCAAACCTATCGAATTTCTACTGATATTGTGATTGAGATCGAAAACATCAACCCTCAGACTAAATTTTTTGATCAAACAGACCTGAAAATGCACATTTCACACAATTCTGGTCAAGTGTCATGCAAACTACCAACAGTATCGCCTGCTTTGAGAAGAAATATCACGCGATAGTTCATTTCTTCTGGATTATCGTCTGACTTGCCTGGATTCTATCGCCTGGTTATTGTGAGGTCTATCACCTGGTGAAAGATGAAATATCACCTCAGTGAGAAGTATCGCCTGGTTAGCCTGGAAAGTATCGCCTAAGAATTTTCTACTGTATACCTGGTTTTAGTCATTTTGCAGTTGCTTTTAGTTGGCTAAGTCTTTAGGAAGGTAACTTATCTTGCCGCTGGAAGCTTTTCTTTACCCTGAATTTATGTTTTAGTCCTCTAGGGGTAGTGTCATTCGATTTACAAAGTCACCTTGGGAAGAATTGTCAAGTTAGAAGATTATTCCTGTTGAGAAAGTATATCTCTAGAGTTGTTAGTAACATTCTTGGAGAATTCTAGTACTCTTTTTGTCCAAATCATTTCCATTCAAATTCAATTTTAATTATACAATTTGGCTAAGTCCATCCTCCTGGTTCAAACGTGCAAGGATATTGATCCTTTGATTTAAGCACCTCTTTGACAGTGTTGGTAACGCCTTTTGTAATTTCTATCTTACCATCTCTTTTTGGACATTAGAGAACTTTAATTATCTTAGTTTGGTGTTGACACTTTGAGAGGTCACCTTATCATCAAGACTCATTTTCTTTCATGTTAGTTACAACAAGGTACCAAGTGAATCAAGGAAAATGACCCCCGGTTGTCTTTAATCAGTTACCCTTAGTTAAGACTCATCAACAGTGAAAGGGAAAAGAACCCATTTTTGATCGATCCCCTAAGAGTGAGTTTGAGGTTTGTTTTGACCCAAAGAGTAATCCCAACAAATTGAGTTCCTCTTTAACACCTTTTTCATCAAATATGGACATGAGTTATACCTTCACTAGACAACAAAGAGAAGCAATGAATCAAACTCTTAATGACATGTTCCAACAACATAGGGGTAACACGATGTCTACTGGGTCTTCTTCTGATAGTCCACTTGGATCACCTCCGATCAACACAAGGTATCTAGATGCTCATCAACAAGCTGAAAGACATCATAGGAAAGCTCACTCAGATGCACGGTCAAAACATGAAGACCAAAACAACAAATCTGGTGATGCTCATATCAATGCAGCTAATGTATCCAGACATTCATAACAACCTTCTCCACTTAGAGACACCTCATGATACACAAGTGAGAGGTTGAAGTGCATTGAGAGAGAAAAACAAGCCTTCTTGGATGAACAAGCTGCTAAGGAAGAAAGGTTCAAACAATTAGAGGATGAGGAATGAGCTTTGCTAGACATAAGGAGAAGAGCCGCATAGGAAGAACAAGATGGGCTCCTAGCGCAACAACTCCATAATCAATTCAACAATAGGGGTACCAACAGTGGAACCAACTCTCCACCATCTACTCCCTCACCAAGTCCAAGAGCTAGAAGAAGGTCAAGGACCCCATCAAGATCACCTAGTCCTAGAGGAAGAAGGACTTCTCAGTATAACCATCGTAGGAGACAATCATCTCCTAGACATTCAAGACAACCCTCCCAACGAGCTCATCACGGCTCTCAACAAGGAGGAAGTAATGCCAACTTTGACACTATTGATTTCATGAAAATGCAACAAGAACCATCCTTCCAACAATATGTGGAGAAGTATGTGGAGCAAAATAAGGATCAGTTCTTGGAAAGTCTAATCAATAAGGGTGCAAAAGTCCCATACAACTTTGATGTGGACCAAAAGATTAAGAAGCAAAACCCTTCAACTGATGAGGTGATTAAGCAGATGCAAAAGATAATGGAAAAAATGATGGCTCCTAAGATTTCCTTCAACTTGGACTCCATATGTCCCAATCCCATTGACAAAAGTGTGGTTATGGTAGATTGTCCTAGAAAGGTTGAAATCCCCACATATGACAAATATGATGGTAGTGGTGACCCCCATGACCATGTACGATAGTTCTATATCATGAGCTTTGAATTTCATCATGAGGACTCCTACCTTATGAGGTTATTCTCAAGGAGCCTTAAAGGCCAAGCTATGGAGTGGTTTACCAACATTACTCCTCCTGTCAAAACTTTTAAAGAGCTTGTTCAAAGATTTGTGCAACATTTTGCATATAATTTATCAAGGTTAGTCACCATGCTTGATTTGTGTAAATTAAAATAGAATCAAGGGGAACCCTTTATGAAACTTTTACAAAGGTGGAGACGCTTATGCTCCAAATATTCTAGGACCATCCCTGAGGAAGAAAGGATTGATATCATTGTGAGCAATCTAGTGCTAGAATTAAGATATGAAGTTAGAAAAATGGTCTTTAATTCTTTTGACACTATGGTAGAAACTGCATGTCGCATCGAGGATGTTCTAAAAGAACAAGTATGTCATTAATATGCTTGAGGCTATGGACAATGATGTCAACATGATGAGAGGGAATGATCCCTATGATTATAATGTAAGCTCACCTCCCATATTTGATGAAGGACCCGTTGTTGTGCTTAGAGGTCCTCAATCTCAAAGGTCATCTCAACCTCTCAATGATGTTACTAGGAGTTAGTCCCAAGGTCCTATTATCATTAGAGGTCCTAATTCTAGGAAATCTAAGAAACCAATGTCCAAAAGTGTTCCTCCCAAATCTGTAGTTGGTCCTGATATAAGTTACAACCTTGTTGATCAGTTACAGCGAACGCCAGCGTAGATTTCCATTTTTGAGCTCTTAGAATTGTCTCCTAGACACAAGCATGTCCTTGAGGATGCTTTGCATGCAGAAAATGTCCCTAATAATATAGATGTCAACCAATTCCAAAACATGGTCAACCACCTTTCTAGCCCACATTACCTTACATTTTCTAAAGAAGACGATAAAGCCTTGAGCCATCCGCACAATCTTGCCCTTCACATTGAGGTCATGATCCATAAAACCCATGTTAGGCATGTGTTGATAGATGGGGGTGCTGGGCTCAATATTTGTTCTTTAAGTCTTTTGAAAAACCTGGGTTACTCAGAACATGTCATTGATACCAGGAAGAAAATTACTATCAAAGCCTATGATGAGGCCGAGAGAAGTTCTAAGGGGTTAGCTGTTCTTCCAGTCAAAATTGGTCCTATTGAAAAGGACATTTTGTTTCAAATCGTTGATGCTGGTCCTCTAGCATACAACATCCTACTAGGTAGACCATGGATTCATGACATGAAAGTAGTACTGTCTACCTATCACCAATGTGTCAAGTTTCCATACAATGGCGTAGAATTATGCATACCAGGTGATAGTACCTTATCTGTTAATGCCATTTCAGCAGGGGCCCATGTTCCCTTAAATAGAGAAGCGGACAATTTTGGGACAACTCTTGAGCAATGTAAGGATAAATTCAAGTCCATAGACCTTGGTATGGGAGGATATCAAATTGACTCCTTTACAAAATTACCAATTTCACCTAGGTCCTATGGTAAACCATCACAAGAGATGCGTCCCTTGTCTTCAGCCATGACTCTGTTTGATACTGTTGTAGAGTCTTCAGTACCTATTTAGGATGAGAAAGAAGAGGTGGCTATTAGAGATTGGATATACAGAGAAGAAAAGTACCTACATAATGAAAATTTTTCTCCATCTCCTAAGACTTATGGGAGAGGATACACATTGGTCACCAACATGGGCTACCTAGGTCATGGCCCTCTTAGTCACAGGTTAGATGCCAACGATGAACCACTCAACCATGCTCTTTTTGGTCGTAGGACTAAGTCAACAGTTGGCCTGGGGTTTGATAATGGAAAGAACAAAAGTGTTCCTATCCTAGCTGCAATGGATAGTGACAGTGACTCAGATTATACACCTAATCTCCAAAACCAACAAGACATGATTGATGATTGGGTGCCTTCTACAAATCTCCTTTGGGGTGATTCTAATGACTTAACAATTGTAAGAACAAACAAAAATGCTAGAGGAGGGGAAACCCTTCACAATCTCGAACCTTCTACATCAAGGCATCCTAAGCCTTCTTGGTATAAACATCCCAACAGAGATTCAGAAATAGATTCACATGAGTTCGAGTGTGACTCTCTTTCAGATGGAATAGTTGATTTAGACATGGATGTTGTCCACACCTATAGTACTCAACCCGATGTGACCAATGAACCTAGTGTAGGACTAGAGGATTGGACTCCTCGAATTGCCTTAGTGGATGACGCTTCGTTTGGTGAGACAAGCCCTAATTTGGGTATCTTAGAGGGAGACTTGACATATCCTAACTGTGCAATCACCAGAGACAATGCCTTTCATATCAATAATATTGAACTAGTCATTGACCTACCTCTTGTAAACCATCATTTGATTGATTGGTGACAACTTTGTCAAGAGCCTCAGCTCCTCACTTTTCACAAATGAGATAGCATACTACTTGAATGCTCTTGAACCCATAGTCTCTTCCACCAGTGAACCTACAACAAGTATGATGGAGCCAAATATTAAGTACCTCAGTTGCAAAATAAAAGAAAAGAAAAAAAAGAGAAATGGTTCTGATGGTGAAAACCACTATGTGGTAGTGTCAGAACCCAAAAAAGTAAAAAGAAAGGACGTATCCGAAGGTGAAAACCTCTTTGAGGCACCTAAGGATGGGGTACTTAATAACCTGCTGAGTTATTTCCAAGACAGGTCATCAGTTCTTATTGAGCCTACACAACCAGTAAATTTGAATACTGAAGAGTCTCCATAGGTGATTCATCTAGCTCAGTCTCTGTCAGTGCAAGAAAAAGAGGCATACACGAAGTTCTTACAAGAGAAGAAAATCAATTTTTCTTGGACATATTCAGACATGCCAAGGCTTGACACTAATCTCATTATGCATCACTTATCTATAGCTCCAGGAATTAAACCAGTAAAATAGAAGTTGAGGAAAATGCATCCTCACATAGCTCTCCTTGTTAAAGCTGAATTAGAAAAGCTCTTAGGAGTAGGATTTATTAGAGCTATCGACTATGCCGAGTGGATCTCAAATATTGTTCCCATTTCAAAGTAGGATGGGTCCATTCATGTATGCACAAACTTCAGAGATCTTAACAAAGCTTTCCCAAAGGATGACTTTCCACTCCCTAACATAGACATGATAGTGGATATGACTGCGGGCTATGAGATATACTCTTTAATGGATGGTTTTTCCAGTTATAACCAAATAAAAATATCTCCTGAGGATCAAGAAAAGACAGCGTTCACATGTGCATGGGGAACCTATTGTTGGAACGTCATGCCATTTGGCTTAAAAAATGCAGGAGCCACATACCAAAGAGCTATGACCACAATATTTCATGATATGATGCATAAAAACATGGAGGATTATGTGGATGATACCTTGGCCAAGTCTAGGCAAAGGGATACACACCTAGAAGATTTGGAAGTAATTCTAGATCGAATGGAACAATTTCAGTTAAGATTGAATCTGAAAAAGTGTGCCTTTGGGGTTACCTCAGGTAAACTTCTAGGATTTATAATTTCAGCCAAAGGAATAGAGGTGGATCCCGAAAAGGTTCAAGCTATATTAAATATGCCACCTCCTAAGAACATTAGTCAGATGAGAAGTCTTCAAGGATGACTCCAATCCATACGAAGGTTTATTTCACAGCTTGCAGATAGAGCACAACCATTCAACAAGACATTGCATAAAGGAACCACATGTGCCTGGAATGAGGATTGCCAAAAGAGCCTAGATCAAATAAAGAAATACTTGGCTAATCCTCCAATTTTAATGCCTCCTATCCCAGATAAACCATTAATTTTGTACATCTCAGCAACAAAATCTTCCTTGGGGGCATTGTTGGCTCAACTTGATGATACTGGGAAGGAAAGAGCCATCTACTACATTAGTCGTACTCTAGTATCTTATGAGATCAATTATAATAGTATTGAAAAGTCTTGTCTTGTGGTAGTGTTTTCTTCCCAAAAGTTGTGACACTACATGCTTGCCCATACTATACATCTCGTTGCAAAAATTGATCCTCTTAAGTATTTGCTTAGTAAGGCTGCTCTCACGGGTAGACTTGCTAAGTGGATGATGGTTTTGTCAGAATTTGATATAGAGTACATTGAGCATAAGGCTATAAAGGGGCAAGCTATTGCAAATAACTTGCTAATTTCCCAGTCAAGGATAGCATGCCTATTCAAGTAGAATTCCCAGATGAGCACATAATGTACATGACCACACGTACTTGGAAAATGTTCTTTGATGGTTCAAATATGCAAAATGAATCAGGAGCTGGAGTATTGTTTATTTCTCCTCATGGGTGTAACATACCTAAGTCTTACAAAATTTTGTTCCCATGCACAAATAATATTGCAGAATATGAGGCTCTCACCAATGGACTTAAGATGGCTATTCAGTGGAATATAACAGAGTTACATGTCTTTGGGGATTCACAATTAATTATCAACCAGGTGAATGAAGAATACCAAACTAAGGATGATAAGTTGATACCTTACAAAAGGATGGTTGATTCATTGCGATGCTATTTCACATTTGTGAGATTTCAATAGATCCCTAGAGCAGAAAAAAAGGCTGCAAATGCTATGGTTACATTAGCTTCACTCCTTCAGTTGGAACAACACGAATCAAGATTTGAATTCTTGGTGGAATAGCTACACCATCCCATCTTTGACTCCTCTGAAAGCCATGTCATTTTTACCTTGGTCACTCATGAGTCTTCGCGTTATGGTGCTATCTATTCATATCTTCGTGATGGCATCATTCCCGAATCCTTTAATTGCTCTGAAAGAAGAAACCTTGTCCGTAATGCCTCTCACCATACCCTTATCTTTGGTGATCTGTATAGGAGGGGTTTAGATGGGACACTTCTTAGGTGCTTGAAAAAGGATGAGTCCGACTGAGCATTAGTTGACATCCACGGGGGCATTTTTGGAGGACATTCTAATGGTCTTGCCATGGCCCGAAGGTTGCTTCGGGCGGGGTATTATTGGCCCACCATGTAGAGGGATGCTATAGCTTTTGCCAAGTCTTGTGAAAAATGTCAAAAACATGGAAACCTGATTCATGCTCCAAGTAGGGAGCTTATTCCTTCTATTTCTCATTGGCCATTTCAGCGCTGGGCCTTTGACCTTGTTGGGCAGATTCATCCCAACTCATTAGGTGGACATAAATTCATTATTACTGCTATTGACTACTTTACCAAATGGGTAGAAGCCATTCCACTGTCTGTTGCTTTAGGAAAGACAATCTCTTTGTTCATATTGAATCACATCATTTGTCAGTTTGGGATACCTTCTGAGATAATCACTGACAATGGAGGTTAGTTCAAAAACAAGAACAAGGACCTTACACACCTCTGCAAGAAATTCAAGATAAAACAACATTGGTCCTCCATTTACTTCCCACAAGGAAATGGACAAGTAGAGGCCTCTAATAAAACCATTCTTAAGATTCTCCATAGAACAGTTCACAAGAATGGTCGAGACTGGCACTTATAGATCAATCCAACCTTATGGGCCTACATAGTGAGTATTTGTACTCCCATAGGGGCTACTCCTTTTGCCCTCACTTATGGTGCTGATGCAGTATTACCTTTAGAAGTTGAGATTCCCTCACTTAGAGTCTCTCTCAAAGGTTTGATTATAGATGAAGATTATCGTGCCGTGAGATTGCAAGAATTGGAACTTCTTGATGAGAAATGTAGAACATCTTTTGATCACATGAGAGTCTACCAAAAGCATATGTCCAAAGCATTCAACAAGAAGGTTCACCCTAGAGAATTTCAAGTAGGAGATCTTGTCCTGCGTGAGAATCCTAAGAACCAACAACATCAAGAACAAAAGGGAAAATTTGAACCTAATTGGCTTGGACCATACATTATTACTGCTGCTTTTGGGATAGGTGCTTACTTGCTATTTGATGGATAGGGGGAACAGCTCCCTGATCCTATTAATATTTTGCACCTCAAGAAGTTCTATCCATGATGCCTATTTTTTCTGGGGGCATCCTTTGTACATATCTTATTGATCTTGAAAAAAATTCCAAAAAAAATCATATATGATGCTGACAAAATCCTAAAAAGCATACAAAGTCCTGAAAAAATATAAAAAAATTTAAAAATGCAAAAAATTCAAAAAAATAGAAAAAGTGCCTTGGTGAAAACCTAGAAACAGGTGCCTTGGTAGCAAAAATACAAAAAAATTGAAAAAATAAGAAAATCTCCAAGTGGTGAAAACCTGGAAACAAGCGCTACTTGAGGCCTTTGCACCCTTGTCTTTTAGCATGCATCCTCGACACTTAGCCTTCCTCCATCATGCCTTAACCTTGTTGCCTTGGTTTGGAATTGGTCTTTGTCTTTGTCTAGGGGGCATAACTATGTTAGCTTTGGTCTCTAGGATGTGTTGGTCTCTTGGGGCATTTCACAAACAGGTGTTTTTCAACACCACCCCAAACTGTGTTTTTCAACACTACCCTAGCATTGAGTGTTTCTCAACACTTATCAGATGTCTTACCCACCAATCTAAGTATGATGTGATATCGCTTAGTAGCAAATTTGATACTCAAAGTTTGACTCTATGACCAACACACACACACTTAAACAATCAACTCAATTGAGATATGTTGACTTTATTTTTCTTTGTGTGCTGTCTATGAGGATTTCTTTGATGAGTGGTCTCTCCCTGAGAATTTTTCGATGATGCATAGCTAGAAGATTGAGGGTATGAGAACATGTTTTATTTCTTTATCTACTTGTGGGTATATTTCATTGATCCTAACTGTCATGAGCATTTATGCTGGTCTTACTTGACACTAGGGATTGACAAGGTATTATCCTTGACTATTTTGTGAGTGCATGCTTATAGCCATCTTGACCTTCTTATGTCCTGATGCAAGCATAATCTTGCTATAGTAAACTTAGGTAATCTCACTGCATTGGTCATCTTGACCTACATGTCTTTGGTGCCTAGGTGGGATTCCCACATCTCTATCTGATATAGATCATATTCATATACCCATAGTCATACTGGTGTGTATTGTATGATCCTATGACGCTACCAATAACGCTCGATGATGATAATTAGATGTCTATAAGCGTTGTGACCTTGCAATTCAACCACTTTTCATAGTAACTTGAATTTTTTAGGGTCATGTTAGATTAGTTTTGCATCTTGCATATGGAGAGAGCTCTCCTTTTCATCTTACGTGGACCTGTTGGTCAACTGCACTCATTTTCCCTTTTCTCGATCATGTCTTTCACTCCTTATCTTTCATCACAACCTGTTCCTGTCATCACCAGGGGTTAATCATATCATCATATCTATTTCTCAAAAATGTCATTTTTCATAAAGATGAGTCTATATCAAACACATGAGAATCAACCATACATCTATGAGAGAGAATATACATGAGCATTTATAACATACATTTTCAGCAAAATGGCAAGACAATACATAAACTAATACATCCATCACAAGTGAGATGTAAACACAAGATATATCGAACATCCAGTAATCTTATATATATCACAATGTCATCATACAATATATAATATGAGATCCCAAAATCTGGATCACAAAGTCTCATGATATGTCCAAAACATCTAAACCTAAACCCTAAACCTAGGACTCGTTGCCACCATCCCGAGGACTTGGTGGTGGGGGAGATGGTGCCGCATCTGGTACTACATCTGATTTTCCCACTACTGCTGAGTAGGAAGGAGCCCTCTGACCCATTGGTACTGCTTATATATAGAGACCATGGTAATATGTGGCTCGTGCTGCCTCTCTCTGTCTCTCTACAAGGGCAACCTATAGGGCTCTCTCCCACCGCTTTGTCTCTTACCGCTGATCAATAAGCTGCTGCTCCCTAACTACTATGGTGATCCTGAGCTAGTGTATCTCAACCTCTAGAGCCTATATCCTGGCTCTCAGGGCCTCCCCTCCTGCAGGTTGATCCTGCTGTACCTCTGCCTATTGGCGAGCTGGTCTCGCCTCATCCTCAAGGGTTGTTGATCTCCATCCCCATGGCTATTTCTAGCCACCTGATCTAGAACCCTCACCTCTCTCCATCCCCCTCCCTCCCCCTCTCTCTTCATCTCCTTTGTCATCATCCCCATCCCCACCTTGAGCTTCTATCGGGGCATCAGGTACTGTGAAATGAGGGAATGGTGCCCTCCGCCGCTCAACCCTGTATGCTACATCAGATCCCGCATCAACCATATTGGGAAGGTACTCCCAAGGCTCTCTCCTAATGCCATCTATCTTCATAATGGCTAGTTGATGATCTAACATGGGTAGCCACCCATGTTCCTCCTCATCCCTAGACCTCACATAAGTGGTGGTCTTTGCCGAGACCCGCTGTTGCCACCCAAATTGTCACCATACTTGAGTGATGCAGAATCTCTCGACTATCTCTGCATGTCATCCTACTAATGGTCAGTTGCATAGCATGTAGCTCAGCTCATCCTTTGCATCACCCCAAGACTCAACCTCCCTATATGGCCTCCATGTGAAGGAGGTCATCTCATCCAAGATCTGCCTATAGTAAGTCACATCCCCAGTATGGGCATGTGATATAAATCTTGCGTATCTGTATATGAATGGATATCTCCACTCTCTCGGCTGAACCCTGGGGCACACCACAGCGATGTGCTCCCAAGCCCATACCTGTGCTAGGATGGCACCGCAAGCCCATGTCCAACTATCCCTTTAGACGATCTTGTGTAACTCATGATACATCTCTGCAAGTATGGTAGGTCCCCATGCCATGCGTCGAGGTCTGCCTACCAAATCCACCAGTAACCTGCCCCAGCCGAGTGGGAATCCCTTCTGACTATGATTAGTCATCAGGACCTGTGAGATGATGGATGCAACAATACAAGGGACTGGAAAGTCTCTACCAAAATCATCGATCAATCTGTCCCAGCTCACATGACGATCCAGGATGGTGACATCCTAGAACATAGCCTGTATCACCTGTTGTCCCTTAGTGGCATCCTGATCATAGTACACCTATGCCAGCAAACAATCATGTTAGTTTTTCATCATATGGAAACATTATATTTAAACAATTATATCTTAAAGCATGATTTTACTCACTGGCTCTCCATGACATGGTACTCAGAGAATCTGATAGACGTCCTCCAGTGTGATGGATGCCTCTCCTGTGGGCAGGTGGAAGGTGTTGTGCTCACTATGCCATCTCTCGGCAAGAGCAGTCAACAACCCATGATCAGCCCGAATATATGGGAACCGCAATAAGTATCAGAATCCCATCACTCAGATATCAACCTCACCCGGATCATCTAGATCTCAGATGCATCTCAATCCCACCACCTTTGGTGCTCTGATGAGTAACGCCAGAAAGTGCTCCTGCAAACCATTAAACCAAGCTAGATGTCAGTACATATCATGATGAATGTCTAAAAATCAGTACAAGACACATACAACGTAAACTTGTCTAGACCCATGTCATTTTTGCTCAAAAATACTTAAAAATATCAAATTTTTAACTTGGGCGATACTGCTTTTGGAACAAGTATCGTGCGATACTTCTCCCTATAGTAGTGCGATATACCTTTGATTATGTGATACTTCGCCAGGTATCACGTGATAGTTCACCAATTATCATGCGATACTGGTGTCTATGCATGTGTGATACATCTGGGACCCGCGAAGTATCGCACGATGTTTCTCTCTAAAGGGCACGATACTTCTAAAGTATCGCGTGATATATCACCCGGTTCTTAAAATTGAGATTTTAAAATTTTTAAATTTTTGAAAAAAATGTGCTAAATATCTTAAATGCTCATTAATGACTCAAAAAAAGTGAAGTTTCTTTGAAAACTCACCAGGGCAGCATAGTGTGGAGGCCGGTTGTGCAACTGACCACGCTCAAACTGATGCCTGTGGATGGGAATCACTGCTTGCTGGGCCATTTTCTCTCTCTAAGCTCTCAAAATTCTCAAATGGCTAAATGACAAATGATTTTGAAAATGACACTTTTGCCCCTTATATAGCATTTTGACTTTTTCACCTAATTTTCAAAATACCTCAGAATTGCGCAAAAATTGCACCTCTAGCTAATTTCGACGTCTTGGATCCATTTTCAGATTTGAAATCAAAATTTGAGTTCATCTTGACAGTCAAAATTGCATTTCAAAATTTCACCCTCATCTACGCAGTTGGCTGACCATTTGAGGCCTGATCCTTCGATCTTTGTTGGGGCATCTTTATTTCTTCACCCCCATCTCTTTCCAACTCCTAGTCTATCATTCATTGTCACTCACTTCATTTCTCTAAGGTTTGACTTAATTTTTATCCTATATCTTTCCCAGTCAAACCTAGTCAACCTGGGGCATGTCTTCACTGCTTGATGGTTATCCTATTGTCCTATTCTTCGACTATGATTTCTAGTGCTTTGATCAAGTTTATCAATTTCTTGTTCTCCTCTACCTAATTTTGATTTTGATTCCGAGGGGGCAGTACCTATCAGCTTTAATCTTTGATTCAGCTTTATCATTAAGCTCAACTTGAGATTCTTATTTTTAGACTTGATTATCACCTAGTAGTGATGGTGGTGATTTTGTGTTTCAATTTTTATCTCCTATTTTTCAGACTTGATTATTACCTAGCAGCGATGATGATAGTTTTTTCTTAAGGCGTGATTTACACCTAGCAGTGACGGTGTTGGTCTTGTCTTTCAGCTTTTTGTTTATGCTTGTCCTGATGTGTTCCCAAAATGAACACACATCTGAGTTGTTTTGTGATCCCAAAATGAACTCACATTTCAATTCTTCTTTGACCACATGTGTTCCCAGAATGATCACACATTAGTCAAAGAGGGGCAGATGTATGCACCCTAAAATGGTCGCCTAGACTTTGGGCCCCATTCAGCAATTTATCAAATCCCTGAATCAATATTTTCAAAAATTAGCATTTTATCAATTATACCAATTTCCTTGATCAAATCCTATTTTATCATTTTTTATTATTTTCCTTGGGTTAACCATTTTATCCTAAGTCTTTATTTATTTAAAAGGAATATTTCCTCCCCTTTTAATGAATAAAAAGCCCCACTTTTACTCTTATCCTAAGTTGCATAAATAAAGCATTAATCTTATTTTATAAAAAGAAGAAAAGCACTTTTTGTCTCATATGGACACAAAAGTCAACTCTTATTTTCCTATTGGAGGATATTTGTGCACATGGATTGCTCCTCTTTGATGCTCCACCATTGATTAAGTCTTTTTCCTCTTAATCTCCATGGTCCATTCCTTTTCATTTCCTATAAAAGAAGAGCTCTCTTCCTCATTTGCATATCCATCTCTTTTATGCTAACTTTATGCTGCAGGTTTTCTAGGTCATTTGGAGCTCTTTGAAGACTTTCTTGCATCCAAGCTTTGAAGACATTGTTGTTGCATCTCATTTAGCTTGCTTTCATAGTTGCATAACCATGTCATTCTTAGTATAGACTTTCTTTATGCAATAGATTAATCTCACATAGTTTAAATAGGAAGGATTTGTAAGACTTGTACTTTCCTTTCATAGCCTAGTTGCATTGTTCTTTCATTTCCATAGCTTAGCTTGCACTCTCATTCTTAGCTTACTCGCATTGCATTTCATAGTGATTCTTGGAGATATTGGCATTTTTCCCCTTGTCTTCACTTGAATCTCTCATTGTGTGGTTGACTAGCAAGGTCATAAGCTTAATAGCTCTAGCTGAGAGCAATTTTACAATCTTGCAACTCCATACATAGAGAGCTATGGATCAATTTTTGAGACCTCACTCTTGAGTGTTCTTCATTGTAAGGATTCATAGAAGTGCACTACTTTTGTGTGTACAAAATGGAATAAAAATTGGTGAGCATTTCTAGGTTTAGCCTTTAGGTGATGCACAACTCTGCAACTTCCTTGCACCTGCTTCAACATAAAATGCTTGGCGATTTGATGGGTTGGATGAAGGAAATTAAAAGGATTTGTTTAAATTCTTCATAAAAGATTGAACACATGTGCTATACTAGTTAGGTTACGACATCAAACCCTCTCATAATTCTTAATTACTAGTTTGTTGGAGCTTTGACCCCCTACCCCTCTAGAGTTTCAGAATATTTCACTTGTTAGCATGGTTGTCTTCCTAGACTCTAGTTCATTTTTCTATGTTTTTGTCTATAGGAGTAGGATTCAAGTATTTTCTTTTATTTATGATACTACTTTGTACTTTTGTGGTAATTTTGAGGGTTATAGGTCTCTTGACTACAACCTATGGTTACTTCCTTTACTAGTTCTATTCTAGGCTTCTTTTGATGTTTATCTGTTGTTAGTGTGACATGTTTTTATTCCCTCAAGCTATGGTTTTGTAAGGTTCAACACCCTTATTTTTTTGATAATTAATATAAAAAATGTGGGTGTGATGTGAGATGGTTCAAACCAACTATGACTAACCATCAAATGTGAATGCCACACATGTACCTGCATGAAGTGTGATGGATAAATGTCTCTAACCTACCTAAAAGTTGAGGAGTGAATATCTCCAACCTATAATGAGATGATATTTCTAAGTGAATAACCTCATGTGTCCACATGTAGTGAGGAAAAATATGTTTATAACCTACCTACATAGTGAACTTAATATTTAATGTCAAGGTGAAGTTGGACTAAGCCACTAAGTGTGACTTAAGCCTAGGTAAGGGTTATGAAAACTATTCACTTTAACAATTGTATGGTCTTGTACCATCCTAAAAAGTTAGTACCCATATTTGGATGCTTTAGTAGGCCCCATTTTAGTGATTTTGAGATTTGATGTCTGTTATGCTTGATCCTGATAACTTGATTCCTCTTTTCTCACTTCTTTTCCACCATCCTGGAAACTAGTTCAAATTTGGGATCAAAATAGTAGGTGTAGGATGGCTCATCCATTCTGTAATCAGGTATAGAACAACTTAGTTGTTTTGTACCCAAGGTTTTTGGCCCAAATTTGATACGAATCCCTATGTTGGGGTGTCAATAGAAAAATAGATCTCGTGGTCAACCTGGTTTATTTTGAATCCCAAAATATTGGATGAGGCATAAAAAAACCCTATCTATCCTCATTTTTCGTATCATAACTACACTCAAGCTATCAAGTGCAATTACAAGATCAAGAAGTAATCAAGAGAAATTGAACAATCAGATTCAAGATTTGAAGGCAAGCATCCAAGATCTAGTTTCTCCAATTCATTCAAATCAATTACAAGGAAATATTTTCCATCGAAAAAAGTTTCTCTCCTATGATGGATAAGTAGAGGATTTCTTAATCAAGAAAGAAGATCATTCCTTCCATTTGCATTCATCTCTCCTTCATTATAAGTGATTATCTAGCATATCTACATTGAAGATCTAGAAGTGGCACACATAGATCCATGCATTTGTGAGGGCATCCTCGATTCCTATTCTACATTTCTTGGTAAAATCATTGATTCCAAGCATATTCAAGCATCTTTATAGGTATGAGTGATTCCAACATCTGTCCATGAGGGTTTAAGAAAGGTGAATTAGACACTTAGCTTTTTACATACTTTCCTTTATGGAATTTCCTTTCAATTTCAAGGTCGATTGGGGGATTGAGTAAGGAAAACCCCTTTTATCCAACCTTTTCCCCAATTTTCTGTGTGTAGGAACATGCTACAAAGTTGTCAGAATTTTCTTGGGAAGATCAAGAATAATAAAAGGATCCCTAAAAGTTTTAGACAGAAACCCAGGGTATAGAATAACTCAACCATTCTATACCTGGAAATAGATCATCTCAGCCATTGTATACCTCTAGAAAAGGGTTAGATTTGACTGACAAATAGGTTATAGTGTCAAGATATTATAATATTTGTTACCCGTACTTTCGGGATTCTATTTGCCTATTATTCAAATTTGAAGTAACTTATTTCCTATTTTTTTCAATTACATGTAAATATTTTCTAATATGCATTTATATCCTTATTATCATTTCCCATTTCAAAATTACATATTTAGCAAAGGATCACTGCTCCATTTAGAACTTAAGTCACCACTTGAGCCTATTGGGACATCTTCCTTCTAGATGTGCAGTATTGAAAAGGAGAGGCGATCTAGCCCTTTATATTGCTTCCCTTTTTTCATATTACACAGGTCTAAAATAGTCACCTAAGATGTACTAGAATTTTGATGCCTTTTCATTGAAGTTGGATTATCTTAGGAGTGAAAATAATTATTATGTTTATATTAATGTTATTGATGATCAAATACTAATTATTATTTCTTATGTTGATGTCATATTGCTTATGGATAATAGAAAGGTGATGTTAGATAGGTCAAGACTCAAATTTATGGTACATTCAATATGAAGGACGTGGGGTTTGCTAAGTATATCATCGGTAAGGAGATAAACAAGAATTAGGTACAAAAAATCTTAAGAAAAGTCCAAGTACATATTTTAATTTGTGAAGGTTTAATATGCAAGATTGAAAGCTAGTAGAGATTTCATTTCTAGTTGGTACCAAGTTGATTTTAGATACATGTCCGAATTTTGATGATTATTTTGAAGTGATATATAAGGTTACTTATGATAGTACCATTGATAGTTTAATGTATGCAATGGTTTTCATTAAACCAAAAATATCCAAAGAAATGAGTTTTTTTGTGTAGGTTTATCATGTATAACCTCGATACAAAGCATTAGAATTTTGCTAAAAGGGTTTTTTGATATTCGCAAGGAAATTATTATTAATGTTTGGTTTATCATAGTAGTGATGATATGATCAAATCATTTGACATAAAAGGTTTTGTTGATCTGTAGAGTGAGCAAGTGGTTTGTATAGCTGGAGGTCTAGTTTAGTAGATATATGTTTACTTTTTTTAGAGGTGTAGTGAGTTGGATAAGTAAAAGATATCCTACAGTTCCATTGTCTACAATTGAAGTCAAGTATATATCTATTATAAATATCTATAATAAGGTACTATGATTATAGATACTTGGTACATGTATTAGTTTTGATTTTAGGTTTGGGAGAATTACATGTAACAATCAAAGTTTCATATTTGGCAAAAATTATTACATATTATGCTTGTAATGAGAATTTTGATGTGTACAACATCACTTTATGTAAAAATGGTTAAGCATGGTAAGATATAGATTGACAATGTTAATGCTTTCGATATAATGTTGTAGATTTTATTACAAAGCCAATGACTACAAATAAGTTCTTTTGGTGCAAAAGGCCATAAGACTTGATCACTGTGCTTAATTATTTTTTTATGTATCTCATGTATATAATTCAAATGTATAGCATCAAGTGGGATAATCATAGGATAGGTGACATTATATTTCCATTCCTAAGTCATTCTCACGCGCCTCCAAATTCCTTAAAAGTATTCTAGGGAAAATGCGAGTCAACATGAAGAACATTGAATATTTTCATTGGCATGTTTTCTTGAGTGGTGCACCCAAGTGTGCATGTTGAATGATCTATTTGTGGAGCCATACAAACCCTTAAAGAGTTTTGGTGCACCAAGGACTTACAATTTTGATTAGCTATGTGCTAGGTGCTCATGTGAGATTCATACGATGTTAACCATATTTATTGCTATGTTTATTGGCTACCTACTATGCTAGGTGCAATTTTTCATAAGTGGTTTTCCTTGTCCAAATTTCTATGTTTAGACCCATGAGATAGTACTTTGAGAGTTGAGTTGTAGGTAATAAGGCGTTGCTTGATTTTTAAAATTGCAATGAAGTGTGTTATTGTATATCTATTCTTGAAGATTAATAATATACTTACCCTCTTTTTCATGCAGAGTTTGTTTATTGAAAGATTATCAACATAAATATGGTTTCTACTTTGGCATTTCCAATTCTCTATGTTTATGTTGAAATCAAAATTAGTTTATCATTTTGGATAATCTTTGTATTCAAATTTACAAACACATTATTATTTGTTATTACGGGTTTTTTGTACCTTCTTCTCAATAGCAGTAACTCTGCAAAGTTTCCTTGACAAAGACACATTAATGTTTGTTTACTATCTCTTAATCTCATGGCTTCTATTCCTACACCTTCTCAACAAACGATTTAGTTTTTTTAAATCTCTTTAGCTTTGTCTACATTTTATTTATCTTCGAGCTTGTTATCATCCTTCCACTCTTCATTTAGAGATGTTTCTGGAGACTCATTATGTTGTTAATCTCAATAGACCTTTTTATTGGCTCCCATGAAAAATTATCACTCATTGTCTCCATGCATATAGTGGGGTGTTAAATCTGTGTATACTTGATTTATTATCAGTTATAGCTCATTTTTATTTATTTATTAATTTTTAGATCCACGAAGGATTTAAGACCACATATGAATCCAATTACCTCATTCCATTAATTTCTCATAGAGAGTGAAAGACTAAAATAGGGGTTTGACCATCTTAGCAAGCTCCCATGAAGTCACAACCTTCTTCTCCATCTAGATATGGGTACTTGATATGATTTTAAATCCAAAGCTAGCATCCCTATTCTCTTTTTGTGTTATTGCTTTGTCTTGGTAGAATGTAAGGTGTGTTAGAACAATTTATTGCTATCTTTTGTTTTTCTTCCTTTTGTGTAGATAATATAGGTCCTACACAACCTTATAATCTAAGCTTTCCAAATGATAGTACATAATCTAGACCATAAAATAATTTATGGATGATGACATGGGTGTGCACTTGTCTACATTAAATTGGTAATAGATTTACTTACCATGTTCTCTAATATTTAATATTTACTACTATGCTGTGAGCATTCCTTCTCTATTTTTATTTTGAATATGTTTTTGTTTCCTAGCTCAATATTTTGACTTAAATAAATATAATTGAATTATGTTGAAATGTATTTTGGATAAGACTAAAGGAATCGCCAAATCCTAAAAGCATTCCATTTCTTTAGTCTTATATTGCAAGAGGATTAGTTGAAATCTTAGGTTAACTTACAAAAAAACTTCAAAAAAGATGAATAAAAACAAAGGACAAAGTCCACAAAACACTATGGAGCTAATGCAATCTTGAGTCGAAGGTGAATTCTAATCATTAGGATTTCACCACAGACCTTGAAAGACAACACCAGCAATTGACTCCCAACAAATATAAACAATTATCTTCTTCTTTATGATTCTTTTACCAACTAAAAAATAAAAAATAAACATTTATGTCTGTTTAATCATTTATAATATCTTTAAATATAATCACTAATTAAATATAAATGAAATATAAAATCTTAACTAAATATTAAATTACATATTTTCCTGTCAAAAATATTATAAAAATAGTATACATGCACTCCTCTTGCTCTATTGGAAATTTGTGTTTAGTTTAGTAAACTCAATTGAATCAGACCTAGGACACACTCATGTCATAAATTTGATCTGTAATACTTCTTTTATATTTGCATAATTCCATTGGTGATAATTGTAAGCAACATCTATTTAAACATTAAAATGCACATACACACATTGGTTACTTGAAAATAAAAAATAACATTAAATTCTATTCCGATTTTTATTTAAAGAAAATAATATAATTTTCCATATTTTAATATTCGGAAACAGTCGTTTTCCTCTTCAGCCAACATACAAATATTTATAGTCATAGTTCTTCATTTGACTGGAATAATGTGCATATTTTGACAGAAAATGTAAATGTAAATGTAATGTCTTCATCATAGCCATCAAATGTACAGTGATATGTTATGTCAGAGTCCAGTCTCATGATTTGGTCACGAATGCACGATGTTGAATATCAAATAACAAGTAATGATAAAGAAAGATTGGTGATTGTGTGGATGGGATGTTCTTCATATTTTCAAGAAAAAGAAAGTTGTGTTTTTTACAATTTTAAAGTGGTCTTGATTTATTATCTATAATTAA